>JAJPUD010008036.1:50276-92634 GCA_023553655.1 Myrmecobius fasciatus
CCCCCCCCCCATTTTTCTTCTCTCTTTTAGATTCCTTTTTGACCTATTCCAAGAGATCCTTTTGAGCCTGAGACCAGTTCATATACCCCATTGAGGCTTCAATCTCAAGGCATTTTGCCTTTGCTGTACTCTTCTGGGTTTGTGTCCTGATCTTCCCCTGTTTTCATAGTAGATTTCTATGGTGAGAGGTTTTTTTTTTTTTTTTACATTTTTACTTATTTGGAAAGTTGAGTTCTGCTCTTAGGGCATAGGGGAAATTATCCCACACTTCTTTTGCAGGGGAAAAGGATCTCTTACTGACTGTGCTTGGTCAGATAGTGCTACAGACTTTCTCACAGTACTGGGTGGTTCTGGTCAAATCCTGCTTGTTATGCTGGGATTCCGGGGCTCAAAATTGGCCTTTTGAAGTTATGTTGGAAGTTTTACAGATGGTCTGATTATCTACTGACCTTCTGAACCAGATCAGAATAGGCAATCCTGCTATACTCTGGCTAAGATCTTCCTGCTAGATTCCCCACTCTGGCCCTCCCCACATTTCACCTGCTTTGGGCTGTGTTTCCCCTCTATTCAATTGAGAGATTTTTCCTGAAGTCTTTCCAAGATATTTTAAACTGGAAAATTATCACATTTCAAATGTGTGTGGATTCTCTCATCTCAAAATCCATTTAGAGATTTGATTTAGTGTTGAATCTGAGGGATGCTAGGGAGAGCAGGCAACATTCTGTCTTCTCTCCACCATCTTGGCTCCAAACTCCTGAATCTATTTCAAAGTGGAATATATTATGTATCCAGGAGAAAAGGTGCGATCTTAGTATTATAATTTTGGAAGTAATAGTAGAGTTTGTATAATTAATAAATGTTATTGTATTTTAAGGGTATACTTATTTCTCTATCCATTTTAAACAAATATTTATAAAATAGTTAGTGATATGAACTTTATCACTTCAGGAATGGCTATTACACTCTAAACTGCAAATCACACATTTTTAACTGAGTAATTAATTCTTGAAACTTAAAGCTGAATGTAATTTTGGCATTTTCATATAAATAGCAAAGTGAGTATCTTGAAAATGTCAGTCACTCATGTTAGTCAGACAATAAACATTAAGTGCATGCTGTGTGCCATGTTGTGTGCTAATTCTGGGATTACAAAAAGAGGTAAAAGACTGACTCTGCTCTAAAAGAGATCATGATTTAAATGTACCAGTAGGTTCTAATATCCTTGGACACCTCTTAAATATTTACAAAATCATACTGGACTAATTAAATGTCTTTTTGGAAAATATACCCTGAATTTTTCTGAATAGTCTAGCAGACTGATTGATTTTTGAATAGAATTAAAAGGAAACCTTTTTGTTTATTTTATTGTCCTCTTACAGTTTAATAAGTACAAAAAATGAGTACAAAAGAGGGAAATGTTGATTATTTGAATAATATGCCTAAAATTTAATATATCTACTTGGTTTATTCACTTAAGTAATCCAAATCAGATTCTGAAAATTAGGCCCCAAATCACTATTTCATTTGAAAGTGACATTTGACAGTAATGCATACATATTTAATTGGGAAAAATATGCACAGAATCTATTTAGTATAGTCATATCTGAATTGTAATTATGGTAGATCACTGCATTTTTTTCAATAGAGTTTGCACATTTAATTCATCATATGCTTACTACATAGTAGATTATTTTCTAGTATTGTTAATGCTTTCACCTGATGACCTTTTGAGAATCTTGCATAAAGCTTCAATGTGTATTTTAATAGGATAGTTAATGATTTCTGTTCATGTCCTATTGATTTTATTTGCATAGTAGTTTGTTAACAGAAATGAGTGTAGATGCTCCATGTCGATCACTTTTTATAAATAATAATAACATATAGAGTTAAATAGATTAACTTGTATCTATTCCTCAATGATTTTCCTAAACTAGATTGAACATACCAAAATTATGATGTGCACATTTTAATTCCTTTATGCACATTCCTTTGAACTCTATTATCATAATATTAGCATAACTATTCCTCTTTTCCCTATCTCTTTCTGAAGACACACTTTGCCAGTTAACTGTATTATAGAATGAAAAGGTTGAAAGAAAATAAATACTAAAGTGTATACATATACATATATAATATAACATATTATAATATATAATATAACTGTCAAATACACACACAGACACACACATACATATAGATATAAATGGTAAAAGATTAGTTTTATACCTGAGTGTGATATATATAACACCGGTCTTGATCTATAGTTTGGAAAATTAACTTGATTGTAATTTGATATTTTGATAAAAAGTTATTCAAGAAAATAATTTTAGAGTTTCATTATTCTTATTAAATCTTATAGCATTCTAATGGTTTTATCAATGCATTTCACTTGCTATCACATACTATATCTTTGTATATTGGTTGTAATGATAACATGTTTTGTCCAGACCTGTAATTTCATTGGGCAACTAGGTGGTGCAATGAATAGAGTGCTGGACCTAGGGAGAGTTCTCTTCCTGAATCCCAATCTGTTCTCAACCACTAGTGTGACCTTGTGCAAGTCACTTAACCCTTTTTGCCTCAGTTTCCTTATTTGTAAAATAAAGTGGAGAAAGAAATATAAAACTACTGTAGTATTTTTGCTCAGAAAACCTCAAATAGGGTCAGAAAGAGTTGGATGTGACTAAGATGACCAAAACAACTACAAAGATAATGTCATCGATTTAGGGAACTTCTAGTGAGAAAATTCTTTTTACTTATGCAGATAGTTCTACCATTTAGAATACAATTTAGAAAATTCTTTTTACCTATGCAGATAGTTCTACAATTTAGAAAATTAGAGACTTACCTGGGTACTATAAGATTAAGTGATTTGGTATCAGAGATGCCAGAGGCAAATCACTTTTCTGGGGGTCTTTTAAATTTTTATTCAGCCCAATACACCCAACTCAGATTATCTAGACATTACCCAATAAAGAAAGGGCTACAAAAATAGGATGTATTTATTCTTAAATATGCCACACCAGAGAAATTTTACCAGTCCCAGTCCTTCACGAGCTTATATTCTAAATCAGGAAGACAGTATATGAGAGGAAGCAGAAAAGTAAGGGGAAATTAGATAGGATAGTGAGGGAGAAAATACCAACGTAGAAATCTGACGGAAAAAGTCCACAGGGTCATGCAGAGAAATGAGAGAGGAATAAAGAAGTATACATGTCTAGCCTGGGAATTTCATAAAAATGGAGATTCTGAAAGGAACCAACCAGTCAGAATAAGGCAGAAGTGAACTTCTGGGGAAGAGTTGCTGTGGACAGTAGAAAAAATATCCGTGGTATCAGGAGTGGAAGAAAGAGAGTAATAAAGGAGTGAATGGCAAGCCAGGCATAAGTAAGAATTAAGAACTCATTGTTTAAGATTAGGTCAATTAACTTAGAATATTCAAAAATATACATGTCCAGTTTTATTTGTTGATCTTAGTAGATTGTCAAAGTGACAGCAGACTTAATTTTCACTTCCTGCTTTGTATGTTCATTGAAAAACCTGAATTTGAATTCTGGTTCTAAAATTTATTAGTTCTATTGGTTCTAAGAAAGTTACTTAAACTTTTGTAGATATAAAAGCAATATAATATGACTAAGTTAGAGTTGGGAAATACCTTACAGATGACACGGTTTGAATGTGGAAACTGTGGTTAAGTAAAGTTAAATAATTTTCCCAGCGTTGTATATTAGCCAGCAGGGTTAGGATATGAACTCATGTCTTCTGATGACAAATTTTGCATTCTTTGATCAGAAACACATTATTTCCTTATATTTTTGTTCAAATATCTCTGCAGTTTGGTAAACAAAATGCTTCCTCATATATGCTTGTTTGCTTATGTTAATAGAAGTATTAATTACTTTTAGCTTATTACATCCTGATTACCAATTTTCATCTTTAAATCTTATCTTAGTGTTTCCTTTGGTTCTTTCTATTGTGAGGGTTGTTTTCTTAAGACTAAAGTAAAATTCAAACAGATTAATTGTTAAAGATAGAAGTTTTAGCCATTTTCATTATTCATTATAAAATCTGACACAAGTTAACATATATTAATTATATATATATTAATATATATAAGCTATATTTGAATAAAACTATTACATTTCATTTTTACTAAAAAGTTTAATTCATTAAAATACATTATTATGTAATAGATAATTTTATTTTTGTAGATTGAGTTTACTCATCTGAGTACTAAATATAATTTTATTTTTTTAAAAAATTGCTTGTAGTTACTTTGTCTACCTCATTTAAAAATTCCCATCCTTTTTTTTTTTTTTTTTTTTTTTTGCTGAGGCAATTGGGGTTAAGTGACTTGCCCAGGGTCACACAGCTAGGAAGTGTCTGAGACCAGATTTGAACTCAGGTCCTCCTGACTTCAGTGCTGGTGCTCTATCCACTGCACCACCTAGCTGCCCCCCCCCATTCAGTTTTAACTTTGAAAGTATCAACAATTGCTATATGATTTCTATGTCATTTTTCTAAGGTTGATGCTTAGGTCCTCTATGAAAATTAGTGCTCATGACAAACTAAAAGCACAAACTGATCACTATCAGCGATGATCATAGTTAACATAATAGTCACCTCAAAAACCCACAATGAATATTTCTTATTTCAAGTTAAATTTGAAGAGGCACTCGTAGCTTCTTTGCTTAACTATAGAAGCTTACATGTACCATCTGCTTTCTGACAGAAGTAGAAATAAAACCTACTAAGTGGACATGGAAGTAGAGTTATAAGACTTTTTTATTTCCTTTAAAGTTGATCAGAAGTCTAAAGCAAAATTGAAAAAAATTCATGTGATATGCAATATATATGTACATATATGTGTTTGTATTAATTTCTCTCTGTATGAAATTCTCTTTCAATTTTTATGAAATGACAAAGTTTTAATTCATTTAAAAATAGAATACAATATCTCTTGCAAATCTATAGTTGACTTAATAATAACTAAACCTTATAATTTCTTTAATTATTATAATAAATGAGTGACATCTAGGAAGAACCCACAAATATATTACATCTTTTAACAATGCAACAAAAAAGTTATTTTCTTTATTTTAAAATATTTGTTTTTATAAAAAATCTAAATTTGATGTAATTTTGAAATGACAGAGAAATTGCTTTCAAATGGCATTTGGAAGGCAGGCAGATGGACAAGAAAACAATTTAATTACTTAAATATTCTTTCCTCACTCCATGTGAATTGAATTTATTTGAGTACAAAGACTGAATCTGGCTATTCCAAAAACACACTGTTTATATTACTGAACTTATATTTCTAGGGAACATGGATGTAGCAAATAAAACCATCTCATTTTTCAAAAAGATTTTCAGTTTAAACATACAGCACTTACTTTCCATACAAAGGTGAAAGAATATCCACATAGGCCATTTAAAATTTATGAGATTTGTGATTTTATTCATTACATTGACAATATGCATAACTTCTTTAAAAAATGGATTGGTTCTACAAAAGGTGAACACATGGTGTTGTAATAGCTCTTCCCATAGTGCATGCTGAATTATGAGAGTTACTTCTGATTATATGTTACCCAGGAGGACTATTTAATGTGCTTGGTTATATAGATCTACAAATTCTTAGCTATGGGCTGATATCCATATTGAACTATAAATTTACTTTTGATGTATTGCTTTCCAGACAGACAACTTACATTCTAAGAAAATTAAGGGTGAAAATTGATTTTCTGTTTTAATGTGGGACATCTTGCTTTAAAAATGGTGAAGTATTTCTAGCTCTTTATGTGCATATTTGAAATATACATATCAAACTATTATGATCTATGTAAAAGAAGGCTTTTAATCATCAAATTAGGAATATAGGTTAATGACTCAGTTATCTAATAACAGTAGAAGAAGAATTTGGATGAAAATGTTTTCATGCAATATATTTTAACAGGCAGAAGCTTATCAGCATTTAGAAACATTTCTTCTTATTTATAAGTGGCATGTTTTTGGCCCCAGTCGCTATTTCAGTATTGTGTCAATATATCACTTAGACATAAAGTGCTGATGCTGGTTTTCTAGCCTTTCTCCTGTATGATGCTGAAGGTGAATTTTGCTTTAGTTATGTGTAGCCTCCAGTATACTCTAGGTATCAAATAGGATGCTGAAGTTTTAAAATATTAAAAACATTAGTGTCATATAGGAAAATATTACTGTACATTCATGTAAATCCTCTTATTTTCTTCTAATATTCTTAACAAGTATAAAGGATGATTTATCAGTGTTTAAATCAAGAGCTTTCTAAATTATAGATTATTTTCCTTATAGATGGGGAAAATCATACAAATTATGAGTTTCTCAAATTTTTGCTTTATTATAATGTGAATTTTGTAATTTAATTTTCTTACCGAAGAGATAAAGCACACTGTCATCTGTAGTACTTATTAACAACATAAGCAATGGCATTTCTACAATTTGTAGTGACATACTACAGGAATTTTTTTTTCAGTGTGTCTTGTATGAGTGTATCTCCAAATATGTATGTATATGTATTTATATATATATATATATTGATACATACACACATGTACTGATAATATATATATGTATTTGTACTCATGATTATACTTATATATATAGGTATGTATATTTGCACATATACACAGAAATATTCTTTCCTGCCCAATTTTTATTTAAGTTTTTGACTTTCAAATTCTAGCTCTCTCCCTTTTTCCCTCCCCTCCCCACTCCCAAAGATGGTAAGCATTCATATATAGGTTATACATTTCTATATTAGTAGTTTTGTAGAATAATATTTGAATAGAATTTTAAAAATTGAAATAAAGAAAATGAGAAATAACATGTTGTAGTCTGCATTCAATCAATATCAATTCTATGGAAGTAGATAGTATTCTTCCTTTGAGATTGTTTTAGATCATTATATTGCTGAGAATACATAAGTCATTGACAGTTTTTTATGGAACATATGACTATAGAAAGCTTTATCTGAAAACTATTTGTTCATATCCTTTGACCATTTATCAGTTGGGGAATTACTTTTTTTAGTATTAGATTAATTTCCAATTAATTTTTAATCTCTTTCTCTTGTTTATGATTCAATATAATCTTCATTGCATCATGGTTTGAAAAGGATGCATTTACTATTTCTGCTCTCCTGAATTTGGTTGTGAGGTTTTTATGTTTTCATTCATAGTCAGATTTTGTGCACTGTGCTGTTGAGAAAAGAAATATTTCTTTTGATCTTATTGTCTACAATTATTTTAAGTGAAAATTTCATTTTTATCTCTTGCTGCTTGATTGATGTAATATATAGAAATGCTGATGATTTATGAATTTATTTTGTATGCTGCAATTTTGCTAAAGTTAATTTTTTCAAGTAGTTTTTTAGCTGATTTTCTAAGGGTATCATCATAATCTGAAAAAAGTGATAGTTTTGTTTCCCTCATTGACTTTCCTAATTCCTTTTATTTCTTTTTCTTATTGCTATAATTAACATTTCTGGTACAATATTACATAACAGAGGTGATAACAAGCACCCTTGCTTCACTCCCAATTATATTGGGCAGATTTCTAGCTTATCTCCATTGCAGATAATTCTTGATGATGGTTTTAGATAAATATTACTTATCATTTGAAGGTAAATTCCTTTTATTCCTATGCTCTTTAGTATTTTTGGTAGGGATTTGTGCTTTATTTTGTCAAATGATTTTTCTATATCTGTAAAGATATTCATGTTTTCTGTTAATTTTGTTATTGATATAATCAATTATACAGATAATTTTCCTAATATTGAACCAGCCCTGTATTCCTAGTATAAATCCTATGGAGTCATGTTGTATGATCCTAGTAATACATTGCTGTTACCTCTTTACTAGTATTTTACTTGAAATTTTTACATTAATATTCTTTAGGCAAATTGGTGTATAATTTTCTTTCTCTGTTGTAAAAGGAATTGGGCAGGACTCTTCCTCTTTTCCCAAATAATTTTTATAATATTAAATGTTTAGTTAAAAGTTCTTGTGAATCCTGAGAATTTTTTTTCTTAAGAAGTTCACCAATGGCTTAGTCAATTCATTTTTCTAAGACTGAACTATTTAAATACTTTATCTCTTCTTTTGTTAATATGGAAATTTATAGTTTTGTAGCTATTTATTGATTTCATTTAGATTGTTAAATTTATTGACATAAATGGACAAAATAGGCCCTAACAATTTTCTTCTTACTCTTAATTGGTGGTGAATTCATGCTTTTCATTTCAAATACAAGTAATTTGGTTTTCCTCTTTCCTTTTTAAAATCAAATTAAACAATGGTTTATTTTTTTCATAAACTTGCTTCTAGTTTTATTTATTTATTCAATAGTTTTCTTACTTCCATTTTTATTAATCTCCCCTTTGAATTTTAGGATTTCCAATTTGGTGTTTCATTGAAAATTTTTAATTTTTTCTGTTTTTAGTTTTTTTTAGTTGCAGTTGCAATTCATTGATCTGCTTATTCTCTATTTTATTTCTTTATTTCTCTTATATAAAATTTACCTATAAATTTTGATATATTTTCTTGTTTCATTTTATTTAATAAAATTATCAGCTATTTATCTGATTTATTCTTTGATAAACTTGATTTTTAGTATTAGAATATTTAATTTCCAATGACTTTTAAATCTTTTTTCTATTTTTTTATTTAATGCAATTTTCATTGCATTATGATCTGAAAAGAATGCATTTACTATTTCTGTTTTCCTTCATTTAGTTATGAGATTTTTGTGTCTTCATATGTGGAAGATTTTGTTCATCTCCTTAACTTCTTTATTAATGTTTTGTTTAGATTTATATAGTTTTGAGCAGGCAAAGTTGAGGTTCTCCACTAGTATAGTTTTATTATCTGTTTTCCTATAAACTCATTGCACTTTTTCAAAAATTTAGATGCTGTACTACTTGGTACATATATGTTTATAATAACTTTGGCTTAATTGTCTATAGCACCTCTCAACAAAATATGGTTTCCTTCTTTATTTCTTTTAATTAGATTTATTTTTGTAATTGCTCTGAATAAAATCATGATTTCTACCCCTGCTTTCTTTGCTTCAGCTGAAACAATAAATTCTACTCCAGCCCCTTTTGTTTACCCTGTATCTCTCTACCTCAAATATGTTTATTGGGAACAATATATTGTAGGATTCTGGTTTTAATCCATTCTATTATCTGTTTCTTTTTTATGGGTGAGTGTATCCCGTTCACATTTACAGTCATGATAACTAAATGTGCTTTTCCTTCCATTCTATTTTTTGCTTACTTTTTTCCATATCCCCCCACTCTTTTCCTCATCAAAAGTGTTTTACTTCTGATCATCACTTTTTCCAATATACCTTCCTTTTTATCAGTCCCCCCTCTATTTTCTCCATTCCTTTTTGCTTCCTGAAAGGGCCAGAGAGAATTCTTTGTCCAAACAAATATATATATTATTCCCTTTTTAGGCTAATTTTGATGAGATTAACTTTTATGCTGTGCCAATCATGCTCCTGCCTGATTTTCCCTTTCACTATAATACCTCTTTATTGCCTCTTTTTATGTGAGTTATTTTATCCCATTCAATCTCCCCCTTCCTTCTTTCCGTGTAGTTTTCTATATCATCTCTTTATTTATTTATTTTTTGGGGGGAGATATCATCCCATCAGTCAACTTATTTATAGCCACACCCTCTGTCTACATGTACTCCTTCTAATTGCTCTTATAGTAATAAATGTGTTAGAATTTGCAAATATTATCTTGCTATATAGAAATGCAAATAGTTTAAACTTACTGAATTTCTTGTTTTTTTCTTGCTTGCTTCTTTTTTTTAATATTTTGTTTGAAATCCTCCCCTCTTCCCTGAAAGATTGTATTTATTTTTGCTTTGTAGGTGATTCTTAGTTGTAATTTTGATTCATTTGTTTTCTCGTATGTCGTAAACCAAGCCCTCTCTTTCTATAATGTGGAAGCTCCCAAATCCTATGTGATCCTGATTATAGCTCTACAATATATGAATTGATTCATTTTGGCTGTTGCAATGCTTTCTCCTTAATAGCTCTGGAATTTGGCTATATGTTGTTCAGGGTTTTTATTTTGGAATCTCTGTTTAGATAATGATTGGTGGTATAAGAAACAAAATGTCTGGGGGCAGAGCCAAGATGGCGAACTGCAGACAGTGTCCTCTGTGAGCTCCTGAGACCTTCCCTCAAACCCAGACAAATTGAGCCTCTGAACTGGTTCTGGAGTGAGGGCTCCACCAAACACTTGGACTACAACACACTTCTATCAAATATCTACTTTGAAAGAACTTCTGAGGTCAGTTTTCTACAGGCAGGGGATCGAGCAGCTCCCAGCGCTCAGACACCAGTGCGCAGCTGGGGTGCAAGTCCGGGGCTGGGAAGGACCAGAAGTTTTTAGGCTGCCAGGAAGTCCCTGGGAGACGCTTGGGCCAGTTTGCTCTGCTTGTGGGCAGGTGCTTTGGCAGGCCTACCTTTGATAAAGAGTGGATTGAGAGCAGCTGAAAGTGTGGTCCTAGTGCGGATCTAGTGAGATCAGCCCCAGACTGGAAGTCAACTTGGCAAATTGCCCCAGGGCAAATTGAAATCACTGCTGCTGCTGCTGCTGCTGCTGCTGCTGCTGCTGCTGCTGCTGCTGCTGAATTCCCTGCTGGTGACTGATACCTCTGCTGAAAATCATGAGCCAGAAGAAGAGAGCTCTCACCATAGATAGCTTTTACAGAGAGAAACTAGAGAAGTCCCCAGATCCTGAGATTCTGAAAACAATCCCAGATAAAGCCACAAAGGTGGACTTAAGCTGGTCTCCCTTTCAGAAGGCTTACCTGGAAGATTGCATAAAGAATCTCAAAAGAGAGCTAGAAGAAGATTGGGGAAATAAATTGAGAGCAGTGCAAGAAGGAAATATCGCCTTGCAACAGAGATGTGAAAAACTGGAAAATAAGTCTGTTGAATTGGAAAAAGACAACAATTCATTGAAAAACAAAATTAGTGAATTGGAAAAAGACAACAATTCACTGAAAAACAAAATTGGTGCATTGGAAAAAGTTACCAAATCACAAGAAAATAAAAATAGTGAATTGGTAAAAGACAACAATTCACTGAAAAATAAAATTAGTAAATTGGAAAAAGACAACAATTCACTGAAAAGAAACAAAATGTCTTACCAAAAACTCCACTTACTGATGAATCCAGGAAAATATTTTATGTTCTTGTACTAACTGGTGTTTAAGATTTTAGGCATGTCCTTAAAAAAGCAGAAAAGCACAGCCTTTTATTTCCTATCCCTCAATGCAAGGGACTCTTCTGTTCTCCCTATTGGCTGAGTACTATAGAGTTTATAGTCTGTCCACAGTGCCTAATACTCCCACATGAGCCTCTATCTCTATCTCTGTGGCATTCACCTACCTTATTTGTACATAGCTTTGTCCCTCCCCTTATTTCCCACTGGAGGGGTAATACAAAGTTTACAATCTATCTGGAGAGCCTAATTCCCCCATGTGATTCTTTACCTCTGATTACATCTTCCCTCTACTTGTAAGTATGAGTCCCCTCCCTGATGACATCTTATAATGGGTTTCTTATTCTAATTTTATGGCTTCCCCTCATCAGCCTAAATTTTAATTCCATTTCTTTTTTCTTTGCATATCACAAGTTATTTAGCCATTTCCCAGTTGATGAATATGCCTTCAATTTCTAAATTTTTGCCCTGAGAAGCGAGCTGCTACAAATATTTTTATACATATAGATCCTCTTTTTTTGTTTTTAAAAATATCTTTTGGTATTCATGCCTAATAATTGTATTGCTAAGTCAAAGGATATGCATGAATTTGAATGTAGATTATATCTTTTGATCAATTATCAATGGCTCTTTTTTATAAATATCATTCAGTTCTTTCTATGTTTCAGAAATAAGAGAATCAGAGAATAAATCAGAAAAATTTGCTTCAAAATTCTTTTTGCATTTTCAACTATTAACTGTGTTCCTCTCTCCCCTCTCCCCATTTATTCTATTTTCCCTCCTTTCACCCTGTCTGGCCTCAAAAGTGTTTTGCTACCATCCATTCCTTCCCTCAATATGAAGTCTCTTTTATGATCCTCCCCTCTTCCTATGTCTCATTCCCCTGCTATTTAACTTCAGGGTAGAATAGATTTTTGTATACATATTGAGTGTGTATCTTATTTCTTCTTAGAGGCAATTCTGAAAAGAAAAAAGTCCACTCACATATTGTCTCCTCTCCCTTTTCCCTCTATTTTAAAAATCCTTTCTTGCATCTTATGTATGGTAGATAATTTATACCATTCCACTTCTCCATTTCCTTTCTTCCAATACATTCCTTTCTCATACCTTAATTTCATCTTTTTTAAAAGATATTATTCCTTTATATTCAATTCATGCTTATACCCTTTGCCTATATAAAATCCTTCAAACTGCCATACTAATGAAAAAGTTCAAATGAGTTAACACAAGTATCATCTCCCATATAAGAATGTAAGCAGTTTAATCCTTATTAATTCTCTTAAGGTATCATTTTCCTGATTACCTCCTTAGTCCTATATTTTAAAATCAAATTTTCCATTCAGAAGTGGTCTTTTCATCATAAATGTTTGAAAATCTTCTATCTCATTGAATATCCACCTTTCCCCCTAAAAGATTATACGCAATTTTTCTGGATAGGTGTTTTTTGGCTATTCCGAGCCCTCCAATCCTTTAATGTAGAAGCTGCTAAATCTTGTGTTTTCATGCTTGTGGCTCCACTATACTTGAATTGTTTCTTTTTGGATGCTTGCAATATTTTCTCCTTGACCTGGGAGTTTCAGAATTTGGCTATAATATTCCTGGGATACAAAATACAATACATTTTGAAATCTCTTTCATGAGATGATCTGTGGCTTTTTTAAATTTCTATTTTACTATTTGGTTCCAGAATATCAGGACTGTATTAGGACCAATAATTTTTAAATTATCTTCTGTATCTAGTTTCCATGTCAGTTATCTTTCCAATGAGATATTTCTGGATCTAGTTTCCATGTGTGTTATCTCTAAATGAGATATTTCACATGTTTTTCTATTATTTCAATTATTTTGATTTCCCTTTATTGTGTCTTGATTTCTCATAAAGTCATTAAGCTTCTTCCTTCTCAATTCTAATTTTTAAGGAATCATTTTCCTCGGTGAGCTTTTGTGCATGCTTTTCCAATTGGCCAATTTTGCTTTTTAAGGCATTCTTCTCCTTATTAGCTTTTTGCATTTCCTTTTGTACCCACTCTCAATTCTTTCACCTTTTTTTTTTTTTTTGCTGAGGCAATTGGGATTAAGTGACTTGCCCAGGGTCACACAGCTAAGAGGTGTTTGTAAGTGTCTGAAACCAGATTTGAACTCAGGTGCTCCTGACTTCAGAGCTGGTGTTCTATCCACTGTGCCACCTAACTGCCCCCTATTCTCAATTCTTAAAAAAATTCCCTATGTCTTTCTTAATTGATTTTCAAAATCCCTTTTAAATTCTTCCATATCCTGAGACCAATTCTATTTTTCTTTGAGGCTTTGGATGTAGGAATTTTGACTTTGTTTTCTTTTGAATGTGTGTTTTGATATTCCTTGTCACCATAGTAACTTTCTAAGGTCAGAAACATTTTTGCTGTCTGCCCATTTTCTTAGTTTGTTACTCAGTTTTTTTAACATGTTAAAGTAGGGTTCTGTTTCCAGGGTAGAGGGTGCACTGTGCCAAGCTTTAGGGATTTTATGCAACTGTTTTCAGAAATCCTTCTAGGAATCTGGCCACAAACACTCTTTTTCTGCCCTGGAACTTTTAGGAGTTCCCCTTCCCCAGTGTAGCTGTTAGATCTAGTTTACTTAAATAACAGTGTCCTAGCTTGCTGGTTCTGAAGCTGGGCTGCACTGGCCCAGTCTGCATTAAGATTGAGTGCTGGAATCCCACCTTGTTGCCTCAAACCTTTTTTGCTGCCCTTCCAAGATCTCTTTGGTGTATTTTAACTGAACATTCTGGAAGCCACCAGCACTTCTGGTGATTCAGGGATTCTGATTTGTTGAGGCTGGGGCCGGAGCTGCAGTGGCCTGACCTGCACTGCACCGGGACTATGTGCTGGATTCTCAACCTGTAGCCACAGCCCTTTTGTGTTGACCTTCCAAATCCTCTTTGGTGTCTCTCGGCTGAGAGGTCTAGAAACAGCCAGTGCTGTTGCTGATTCACAGGTCCTTAGAACTGTTCCTGTTTCTGTTTCTCTAATTTGCTTTTTTTTTTTTTTTTTTGCTTTTTGCTGAGGCAATTGGGGTTAAGTGACTTGCCCAGGGTCACACAGCTAGGGAATGTTAAGTGTCTGAGACCAGATTTGAACTCAGGTCCTCCTGACTTCAGGGCTGGTGCTCTATCCACTGTGCCACCTAGCTGCCCCCTTCTAATTTGCTTTTTAAAATGTTTTTACACTCTTTCAGGAATTCTTTTGGGGCCTAAGACCATATTATATTTTTCTTTGCCACTTTTCACATAGCCATTTTGACACTATTGTCCTTTTCTAAGTTTATACCTTGATAGTAATTTCTTATAGTCAAGCTCCTTTTTTTCTGCCTTTTTGTGACTTGGAGTTTTTATATGACAGTTAGGCTGTGGTCCCATATTGTCCCAAGCTTTTTGTCCTGGGATCCTGGGTCTTCCAGCTAATTTTTACTGGGATTCAGGGCTGAGCTGCATTCTTTACCTGGAGAATAGAATTTCCTTCTTGCTTTTATTGAGGGCTTCCTCCCTTCTTGTTCTCCCCTGGGTGTTGGGTCTAACAGCTAAGTTGATCAAGGAGTGCTGTGACCAGGTTGCTCTGGAAACAGGGTCTCTCTAAGGGTAGACTCCAGGGGTAGGATCTAGCACATTCTGGGGTAGGGATTCACTAATGTTCTACGGTGGGATCAAAGTCTTTTTGGTGGCTTGTACTGGAGGTGGGATTACTGGAGTGGGACCTTACCAAGCTGCACAGACTGATCACTTGCCTAGAGCACTACTGGTTTGTAGGAGGGTGGGGCCTCACTGGTTGATTGCCCCAATCTTGAAGGGGCTGGGGTCAGGGTCCTCTGCTGTGAGGCTGGTGGCTACTGCTACTCCTCTTAGACCTTGTTCCTCTCTTACCTGAGTAAGACAGACCTTTCCTGTCATGCTTATAAACTGCTTTACTGTTCCTAGATTAGTTTTTAAACAATTTGCTAAGATTTTAGAAAGGAATTTCAGAGAGTTTCAGAGGGTTCCTTCTTCACTCTACCATCTTGGTAGAAAAATCACATAAATATTTTTGACTGGGGTCTTTCCTGTAGATTTTATAATATGTGGCTATATGGCAATTGTGTATATGAATCCATCATCAGACCAATCTTTTCTGTCTTTAATTATATGTATATTTTATGTGTAAAAAATAAATTTATGTGTACATAAAGATAAGTATATTATATATTTTTAATATTATACTTGATCACTTTAGAAAATTGTTAGTATAAATCACAGCAGAATTTCTGTATTTGGATTTTCATATGTATATATATGTATATATATATGTTATATTATATTAGTTTAGTTATATCATAGGATAAATGAGCTGAAGATTTGGTTCAATTAAAAGTTACAAGTTACACACTTACATTTTTTGGCCATTGAAGTCTTACACACATTTTACAGGTTTGAATGTGCATTATTGGTTTCATGGAGGATTGAGAAAGAAATAGAGGTATCAATTGCTCTAAAATTTTTTCATCTGTTTGAAGAATAACTGTTTAATTCACATGCTTCTTATTGTAATTCAGGATTGTCATCTTCTTGTGAATTACATTATATTATCTGAATATATTCAAATATTTCAGAATATAACTTTATATTATTTTCCCTAGTATTTCAAGATAAATTACTTCATTAATTTATTAAATGTCTACTCTGTGCAATTCATTATTGTGAAATATAGATATATTAGATATAAATATAAAAGGAAGAGAGTATCTCTATGAGCTTGGGATTTGCTAGGAAAATGCAACAGATTGAAATACATAATAAATACATAGTAATTTGGAGAAGTATAAATAAGTTGAAGGGTCAGGAAAGTTCTTTGAAGGATACAGGCCCTTTGATGTGGATCTCAGAGGAAACTTTGGATTCAACAAGGTAAAAAATGTTCTAGGTGTAGAAAATAACATGTTTCTTAATGAGATTAGGGTGTGAAATAGAATGTTGTATATAGGAAACAATAAGCAAACCAGATTTAATAGGGCATAGAATATTCTTTTTAGTATATGAGTCAATTTATTTTTTCTGACCATCATTCAGACCTTTTTTTAAAGTTCTAGGTTCACATATATTATGTGTGAGGGTTTTCAATATATTAATAAATAAATATAGATTAGACAGTTAGGTGGCACAGTAGATAGAATGCTGAGTCTGGAGTCAAGAAGACTCAGCTTAAGTTCAAATCTAGCCTTATATACATTACTAATTGTATGATCCTGGGCAATTCAGTTCATCCTGTTTGCCCTCTTTTCCTGATCTGTAAAATGAGGCAAAGTACTCCAGTATTTTTACTAAGAAAACCTTAAATGGGGTCACAAAGAGTCTGACATTACTGAAAAACAACTAAACAATAATAACAACTGGAAAGATACAGAATTATATAGATAAAATATAGATACTTTAGTCTCTAGAACTTTTGATTTTATAGTTTAACTGTATCAGAAATGATCACAATAATATAATACTGTGAGTCTAGAAACTGAAAGTCAAATAGCAATGATAAATTTGATTGTATTTTTTTTCCCTTCTGAATGTCATGATCCAGCATTTTTCTATTATTATAATAGTAGCTGCAGTAATTATTATTAGCCTTTCCATGTCTGGACACAGGATCTTTTTTTCTTCATATATTTAATTCAAACTCCCCAATATTATAAACTTTCTAAATTTTATATTTCATATTCACAATTATATATATACCTTTTTGTTGGAATTATAACTGATAGAATTATATAGCTGATGCAGGAAAATATCCTTTATCACACTAAGAAAAAATTTCATGTGTAATAATAAAAATAATTATAATAATAATTGCTTTTAAGTGCCTAGAGCTAACAGACTTTACTTTTTAAAAGATAATTTCATATTTTTCAAGAGCAAAAATTGCTTTTTTTTCTTCACTGCCATTTCTATTTCCACATTGGAAAAAACAATAATAAAAGCCAAACCCTTGCAACAAATAAGCATAATCAAGGGAATTAAGTTCTTACCTTGGCCATGTGAAAAAACATACACATTTAATTTTATACTCTGAGTCAATCACCTCTCTTTTAGGAGGAAGATAACATTTTTTTATTATTAGTCTTGTGGAACTGAATTGGTCATTATATTGATCAGAATTCTCAAGTCTTTAACCAGCAGCCTTTTACATATATATATATATATATATATATATTTCATCCTTTAATTTTATAATGCTGGTGCTTCCTTTGTTATCTTACAGTGTTAAAAAAAAAGTGACTAAAAAACCCTCCTCCTTATGACTAAGTTTCAGTTTCATGGATTGCATAATTGCTAGATCATCATCTATATTACCCCTTACCTATGCATATACCCTAAGGCTTTGCCCTAGTCCCTCTTTTTTTCCTTTCTGTGCTTTTTTCAGTTGGTGAATTCATAACTCCCATGGGTTTATCTTTTTTTTTATTAAAGCTTTTTATTAGCATAACATATGTATGGGTAGTTCTTCAACATTGACCCTTACAAAGCTTTCCGTTACAAATTTACCCCCCTAGTCACCTCCCCTCCCCTAGATGGCAGGAAGTCCACTACATGTTAATTATATTAAAATACTTGACAAGTCAAATAGATGTATACATATTTCCATACTTATCTTGCTGTGCAAGAACAATCATATCTACATGAACAAAAAATATCAACCAGCTGCCTTTTTAATAAAAATAAAAATAACAAACAACAATAGTAAACTAAAATTTACCCAGTAATTTAAGTATTTTAAGGTTTTCAAGACAATTTACATATATCATCCCTTTTGATAGTGACAACAGCCTTGTGAGGTAGGTTTTATCATTAGCTCCATTTTATACATGGTGAAACTGAGACCTAAAGGGATTGCTATTTGTCTAGTGACCATAATATCTTCTTGACTCCTTAGTCAAAGCTCTCTCCATTGTGATTTGTAGCAGCCTTATAGGAAGAAAGAAGAAGAGTTTATTACTAAATATCTTGGTAGAGAATTATTTTCTTTATGATTCATTTTGTTAAAAAATATAAATTCACTTAATAGTGACATGTCCCTGAGCAAGTCACTTAGCTGCAATTGCCTTCCAAAAAAAGAAAAAAAAAAACAAACTATAGATTATACATTCCTTTTTTTCTAAAACTTTTTGTTGTTTAAAGATTTTCATTAAAATATATAAGTAATTAAATCTTGAAGTTTAAAGAAAAGAAAACTGTTATTAGGCAGCTGTGCAAAGATGTGTTATGATCAAAATAATTTAATTGTTTAGGGCAAAGGAAATCCTTACTCTGGAAATGTTGTTGAATACTTGGCAGACTCTAGCAAGTGAAGGGTAATTTCAATTCAAATTTACGTTGATGGAATCTAGTTTCATGGTATACTGCATTACATTAAATAATATGACTTTTTTATAAAATGTTTCATTTATTGTATTGAATAATCTATTTCAATAAAATCTGAATATATAATATTCCAATTTCTGCATTGTTTCTTAGCTATGTCAAAGTGTGAAAAGTATAATTCAGTATCACCTTTTAGTCCCAGCTTTTTTCAACCTATTCCATTTCGGTATCCCTTTAGACTCTTAAAAAAAGTTTGAGCTTTTTGATATAAATTGTGTTAATATTTACTGTATTAAAAATTAAAACCTCTTAATATTATCATGGAAATAGTTTTGGTCTCAAGGACCAAATGAAAGTTTAGGGTCCTCCAGACCATAATTTGAGTACTATTGATCTGGTAAATAAAATATTGAACCTCATGTTCAAACTTCTCCAAATCTTAAAAAGTTAACTCTGAAGAAGTTTTACCTTTTTATCAATATTATGTATTAACATTTAATAAATGGTGAGAAGATACCAGTTTTCCCTCCAATACAATGGAATATAGCTTTATTAATTGGGTAGTAGAGATGTGCTTTTGTGTTTTATATTGAATTTCTAAGTAGTGTGCACATGAAATTTCAGGAAAGCTTTTATACTCAGTGGAAAGTAATAGCAAAGAAAGAGAGCTGTGGGCATTTATACTTTTCAAAATCACCTTACAATGAATAAAAATACAGAGTTTCAATTTCTTTTTACTAAGTGGCTAAAAATAAGCTGCATAAGCATATATGAGGCACACTAAGACATCAATAGTTTCAAAAAAATTTTGAAATTTTCTTAAGCATTTTGTCTCATCAAGTCAAGAAGAGAGCTTATTGAGCACTTTACCTTAGTCACTTCTTGAACTTTAGGAATAGTATGCTTCATCTCCTGCATCAGTTTTTTCCTCAATCTCATGTTACAGGAAGCAACATAGCTTAATATGTTCATTGAAATAGTCATTTAGATATCCTCTTTGTTTGCTTTTTTAAATAGCAAAAAGCTTTCACTTTTCATATTGATCATTTTGCATGAGAAGCTGATATTATTGTAGGTCAAATTAATTTACAAATGCCAGTTGACATACCTTTTTGAAATCGGCAGCATGGATAATTTTTAGTTTTGCATTAACCTTTTACAACTATTAAAATTAGAGGTTCTATAGTGAATTTTATTTGTAAATATTTGGTCCCTTAACATCAATGAAGTTTTATTTTCCTTACATATATCATACAATTTCTCCAACTCTGAAGTAGTCTAGTTATTCTTTTTCTCCCCCTCCAAAGGAAGCAATTGATGCACTGAGACATAAAGTGATTTAACCATGCACACAGCTAACTGATGTTAGAGGTAGAATTTAAAACCAGCTTCCTATTTAAGACTTGAAATACAGTGATCTTTCTACTATACCACACTGTCTCTTATAACATTTAAATTTTTCCATATGAACTAGAAATAAAGCTGCTATTCTGTACCTCTCCTTTCTTTGTCTCTTCTCCTTCTCCCCATTTTATTTCAGTTTAAATTTTGGTTGAAGACTTGGGATCACTTTTGTTTCTATTGATTAAGTCTATTATATTACGGTTGATTACCATTATGTTATAGTTATTCTTGCATTGGGAATGGGGGATAAATAATTTATTAAAAGCAGTTCTTGATTGTGTAATGGAAATAGGCAGCCCTCAAAGCATAAAATCTCTGAAAAGCTTTTCAAAGTTATTTGTATTACAGATTAATTTTCTGTATTCATGATTGCTATTCATTATTTTCTACTGGCATTTTGAATACAATTATTTTCTATCAAATAGTTCAGTATTTTAAATGAGATAATTAAGAAATAAAATTTTATTTTCATTATAACAGCATTGCTTAAATTCATTGCCAATAGTCAATCAGCCATTTAATTGGATGCTTTTTTCCTATATTGTATTAAATTGCCATTTAAAATGTTATCTTACTAAACTGGATACCTTAGCATGCCAACTATCTTACCAGATTTTTTTTTCTTATTCCACTTGAAAATATTGACCAGACTAGAAGCAATCTAGGAGGATATTTATATATTTTATCCCTTGTTAAGAACATATTTTAAGGACAGTAAGTGGAGAGAATGTGATGTATATTTTTGGCATTAGAAATGATGGAACCAAGTTGAAAACAGGTTTTTTATTCTATTGAGTGATGCTGTGGACTCAAAGTGGCATCGGGAGAGAATCATTCAGTTACAGTCATGAGATAAAGGGAAAAAAGTAGGAATGGTGATTCCAAGCTGCTATTTGTTGACTTGGTATAAAGAATAGAAGTGTTCTGCTTCCTAAGATGTATATCATAGTCTAGGGCATGATAGATAACCACCTCATGGTTGTCAGACCTGATAAATTCTATCCATTCTTAGTGATTTGTGTGGAGAAAAATGACACTACCAGAAGGAACCCAAAAATCATTGTTGTGTTACAAAGTCCTAGACAAGAAACTGAAAGCCTATAAAGTGCACACATAATACTCCCCTTTTTTGTTTTCAATTGAGGAGCTTCAAGTAGGAAAATAAAGATTTTGGATGTAAACTGCTTACCAAGGACATGATACCTAAAAATGAGAGTTTTAAATGAGATGTAAAATATAGGGATTATGAACTTGGATACAGGAGCAAATGAAAATGTATTTTCCTGGAGCTCTGTAAATCTGATCAAACTCATTAAATTGAAAATGATAGGGTAATGAGAAAACTGCTTCCACATGTTTGTTGATGTGGTTATCATAGAATGTGGTTATCAAGAAGAATAATAGCAACAGAGATTAGTAATCTATATAGGGTCAATATCATTGAAAAGAACCAGCAGTAGAATGTCTAGTCTGAGATGTCCATATAAAATGTACAAGATAATAATAAGTAATATTAAAATAATGATAAGTAATAATTTCCCTGTACCAGAGATATGAAGCAAAAGGAAATGTGACTCCATAGGTATCATTGAGACTTGGTTGGAAAGAACTGGATAATAATATAGGGATAAGAATATCAGTATGATTTTGCAATTTGTTGGTTTGATGGGATAAAAGTGTGAGAAGAGTCAAGAGGATTCAGAAAATATAAGGATATTTATTGCTAGAATACTGCTGCCTTAAACAAAAATGCTGAAGCTGGGATTGGGAAAGATTTTGATGAAAAGATGAGGTTATTTTGTTTAATTTTTTTGTTTATTTACATTTTGTTTTAATTTTGTTCAATTATATGTTCAGCATAATCTGGAATTAGAGAGCTAGGATGAAGTTAATTAAAGAGTCATATGCTAAGGGATAATTGTAAGTTCCTGAAATATAAAGACTGTTTTATTACTTCTTTGTATGCCCTCTGTAATACCTTACATATATTAAAACTTGATAAAATTTATTGAATTAAGTTTAAAGTCAACATTTTGGATACTTTGTAATGTGATACATAGAAGATAAGGTGGCACAATAGTAGAGTTAATGAATTAGAGTCAGGAAGGCTCATCTTGCTGAGTTTAGATATGGCTTCAGAGATGTACTAGCTGTGTGACCTGAGGAAAGTCAATCCAATTTGTCTCAGTTTCTTCATCTGTAAACTGAGCTGGAGAAGAAATTGGCAAACAACTCCTGTACCACCAAATGGCATATCAGGGACATAACTGAAAATGATTAAACAATAACAACAAAAAAGATGTGATAGACATTTATAAAATGCTAATGAAAGTTTCTCTTTTTTAAACTCCTTCAGAGAAATGATTTCCTTCTTTATGTCTGGATAGCTCTGGTGAATAGCATAATATTTTACTTATGTATTTTTAAAATATTCGTTGGTTGATAAGAATTTATTTATAACATAAGAAGAAAAGATTTTAAATTATGATTATAATGAATTCTGAAGGCCCTGGAAAGGACCTTAGGATATGAAGTCCCTGGAGAAATATGGTATTAAAAATATCTTCCTCATAGGATTTAGTAACATATTGTTTATTAATAAAAGATTAATATCAAGCAATTGAGTTCCACATGGAATCTATTGCTAGATGATCATTACTGACAACATTATGAGCATTCATTTCAGAAAGGACCCCTGTATCTTTTATTAATAAAGAAATGTTTTCTATAAAGTAAAGGATTTTTTTTCCCGTAAGAGAATTCATTTTCTCCTGTTAAGCAAGTACTGACAATTTGGTCAATTGAAAATCAGCCTGTTTTCCTGGTAATTCTTGGTTCATATATTGGTGAAGCCTAGCTTGCAGAATCTGGAATGAAAAGTAAATAAAAATGTTTGGTAATTTGAATATTCCTTGGCATTGTCCTTCTTTAGAACGGGGATGTAAATTGATCTTTTTTAATCTAGTGGCCACTGTTTTGTTTGCCAAATTTGATGTACTTTTGAGCACAGCACTTTTGGGTATTTTTTTTTTTTAGGATTTTAAATAGTTCAGATGGAAATCTATCATCTCTATTAGTCTTATTGTTAAGCAATATTTCCTAAGGCCCCCTTGACTTCATTCTTCACTATATATGGTTTTAGTTCAGTAACCACACCATTGTGGTTTTAAGTGACTATAATATCGTTCTTCTATACTTCTTTTTAAATTCTTTTTTTACAACTTCTAGTAAATTTATTTATTTTTAATACACATCACTTTATGAATCACATTGGGAGAGAAAAATCAGCAAAAGGGAGAGCACATTGGGAGAGAAAAATAAAACAGAAAAAAGAAGTTAATATAACGTGTTGATTTACATTCAATCTCCATTGTTCTTTATTTGGAAGCAGATGGCATTTTCTCTCCAAAGACTATTAATATTGCACTGAGAAGAGCCAAATCTTTCATAGTTGATCGTGCATTCTTACTGTTATTGTGTACAATGTATTCCTGGATCTGCTTGTTTCATTGAGCATCAGTTCACGTAAATCTTTCCAGGCCTTTCATATCAGCTTGTTCATCATTTTTATAGAACAAAAATATTCAATTATCTTAATTTACCACAACTTATTTAAGCATTTCTCAATTTCTTTGCTATCAGAAAAAGAGCTGCTACAAACATTTTTGCACATGTGGGTCCTATTCCCTTCTTTATAATTTCCTGAGGATACTGACCTAGTAGTGGCACTGCTGGGTCAAAATTATATACAGTTTGATAGATATTTGGACATAGTTCCAGATTTCTCTCCAGAATGGTTGGATTATTCACAACTCCACTAACAATGCATTAGTGTCTGAGTTGTCCCACAACCCTTCCAACATTTATCATTATCTTTTATTGTCATCTTAGTCAATCTGAGATGTAAGGTTGTTTTAATTTGCATTTCTCCAATCAGTGCTGATTTAGAGCATTTTTAACTATAGATGGCTTTAATTTTGTCATCTGAAAATTGTCTGTTTATATCATTTGACCATTTATTAATTGGGGAATGACTTGTATTCTTATAAATTTGACATATTTACATACATATATATATATATTAGAAATGAAACCTTTATCAGAAACATCAGCTGTAGAGATTTTTTTCCAGCTTTATAATACTTCACTTTTAATTTTGTTTTTGTTGGTTATGTTTGTGTAAAATCCATTAAATTTAATGTAATCAAAATGTTTCGATTTTACCCTTCATTATGTTCTCTAGTTCTTCTTTGGTCATAAATTCCTCCTTTCTTCAATGATTTGATAGGTAAATTATTGCTTTTTCTCCTAATTTGTTTATGATATCATCCTTTATGCACAAATAACATACTCATTTTGACCCTATTTTGGTATGGGGGGTGAGATTTAGGTCTATGCTGAGTTTCTTATTTTCCAGGTTTCCCAGTTATTTTTGTCAAATAGTGAGTTCTTAGTTCAGAAGCTAGAGTTTGGGGATTTATCAAATACTATATTATTTTGGCCTTGATTATTGTATCATGTATATTTAATTTATTCCACTGATCTCTTCTTAGGCAGTACCAAATGGTTTTGATGACTGCTCCTTTATAATAACATTTTAGCTTTGGTACTTCTAAGCTACTGTCTTCTGTATATTTTTTTCATTAATTTCCTTGATATTTCTGACTTTTTGTTCTTACATTTGAAATTTATTATTTTTTCTAGTTCTATGAAATAATTTTTTGGCAGTTTGGTATGGCACTGAATGAGTAAACCAATTTAGGCAGAATTGTCATTTTTATTATATTAACTTGGCCTACCCATGAGCAATTAATATTTTATTAATTGTTTAGAGCAAACTTTATTTTTGTGAGAAGTGTTTTATAATTGTGGTCATATAGTTCTTGCATTTGTATTGGCAAGTAGAACCTGGAGTATTTTATTTTGTCCACAGTAATTTTAAATTGAATTTCTCTTTCTATTTCTTGCTGCTTGGCTTTGTCAGTAATATGTAGAAATGCTGATTATTTGTGTGGATTTATTTTATATCCAACAACCTTGCTAAAGCTATTAATTATTTCCAGTAGATTTTTGGATGAGTTTCTAGTATCCTCCAAGTATATCATCATATCATATACAAAGAATAATAGTTTTATGTCCTTATTGCTTATCCTAATTTATTTTCTTTTTATTTTCTTATTTCTAAAGCCAACAATGTTGAATAATAATGGCTATAATGGGCATTCTTCTTTCACCCCAATCTTATTGAGAATGTATACAGCTTTTCTCTGATAAAAATAATGTTTGCTATTTGTTTTAGATAGCTATTGCTTATTATTTTAAGAAAAACTCCCTTTACTCCCATGCTCTCTAGTATTTTTAATAGGAGAGAGTGCTGAATTTTGTCAAAAGCTTTTTTTGCAACTATTAAGATTATCATATGATTTCTGTTGGTTTTCTTATTAATATGGTTGCTGATAGCAATAGTTTTCCTGATATTGAATCAATTCTGCTTTCTTGGTATAAATCCCACTTGGTCATAGTGTTATTATCCTGCTGATAAGTTGATGTGATTGTTTTGCTAATATTTATTTAAAATTTTTGTATCAATATTCATTGGTCTGCTATTTTCTTTCATTGTTTTGGCTCTTCCTGATACCTTTAAGTATCAGTACCATATATGTGTCATAGGAGGAATTTAATCATACTCCTTTACCTATTTTCTCAAATAGTTTACATATTATTGGAAGTAATTGTTCTTTAACTGGTAGAATTCACTTGTGAATTCATCTGACCCTGGAGATATTTTCTTAGGAAGTTCCTTAATGGCTTATTCAATTACTCTTTCTAAAACTATTTAAGTAATTGCTTTCCTCTTTTGTTAAGCTGGGAAATTTATATTTTTTGTAAATAGTCATCCATTTCAGTTAGCTTGTCAGACTTGCTGCCATACAGTTGGATAAAATAGCCCTAATTATTGCTTTGTCATTGTTGGTAAGTTCATTTTTTTATTTTTGATGCTAATGATTTTAGTTTTTATATTTCCTTTTTCTAATCAAATTAACCAATGGTTTATCTATCTTTTTTTTTATAAAACCCAACCCTTATTTTTATTTATTAGTTCAATAGTTTTCTTAGTTTCAATTTTATTAATGTATCCATTGAGTTTTAGAATTTCTAATTTGGTGTTTAATTATTTAATTTCCAATTGGTTTTGAGTCTATCTTTCCTTGGTCTTTTATTGAATATAATTTTCATTGCATTGGGATCTAAAAAGGAAGCATTTATTATTTCTGCCTTTCTGCATTTGATTGTGAGGTTTTTAATGCCCTAATATATGGTCAATTTTCATATAGGTGCCATGTACTGCCAAGAAATTGGCCTACCTGAAGATCATGTCCAAAAAAGAGCATTCTGTAAGAGATAATTAAGGAAAACTGCCTGAATGTTCTAGAAATAGAGGGACAAAATAGTCACTGAAAGAATCCCTTGATCATCCTCAGAAAAAAATCTCACAAGAAAAACCCCAAGGAACCTTATGGTGTGATGTTTCCCCTACTTTATTCAATTTTAGTGTGAATTTTTCAAAAAACATGCTCCTGCTCTGAGCTATAGCCAGCTTCAGGCCATGTTTTACCTGATTGTAATAGAACTTCTCTACTTTTGACTTCAAAGTATATCTTTGCCATTTGATTATTATATTGACCATTTGATGATGTCCTCATATATGGCCTTTTTGTGTTGGAAAAATATTTGTTATGACCAGTGAGTTATGTTATCTTATGATCACTTGTTAAAATTATTAGTCTCTGCCTTACTTCATTTTGTACTTAGAGGCCATAGGTGTCTGTTATCCTAATTATCTTTTGATTTCCTATTTTAGGATTCAAATACCTTATGATGAATATAGTTGTTTTTAGGTGTTATTTTTAGAAGATGTAGTTCTTCCTAGAATCAAGCAACTTTGGCTTTTTTGGCATCAATGGTTGAAGTGTAGTATTACTGTAATGTTGAATGGTTTGCATTAGATTTGAACATATATCATTTGGTCATTTTTTAGATTATACCCCATTATAACTTTTCTTACCATTTTATTGATTATGAGGGCTACTTTATTTCTTCTAATGGATTTATGCCTAGGTGGTACATGTAGTATTTAATCTTGAATTAAATTAACCTATTCCTTTCCATTAAACCAATTCCTATCCATTAAACCTCAATTTATGTTTGATTTGTTTACCTTTTCTTTGATCATATCCAGCTTACTTTGCTTCATAGATCTGAATTCCAGGTTTCCTTGTAATATTGATTTTTATACCATTGAATTTTGCTTTTGTTACCAGATAGTTCTTCAGCGGAGCTTCTTTTTGACTTTGGTTCATTTGAAACCACTTATAGTTGTCCTCTGCTCTTCCCTAACTATGTAATAAATGCCATTCTTACCTACAGGGATCATCTTCTGATATCATCTCTTTGTTCATTTTAGAACTGGGATTTTCTTGGCAAAGATTCTGGAACAGTTTGCTATTTCCTTCTCTAGTATATCATCTTTATTAGAATTCTCCATTGTGTCCTATCAAATTTGGGTAATCCTGCATGGAATATATATAGTTTAATTGAGTTATTTAAGCCTCTAACATGACTAGGTAATGATCCAAATGGTGACCCCTTTGGGAGATTTTTTTTTGCAAAGATACTGGAGCAGTTTGCTATTTTTTTATAGTTCATTTTATATATGAGGATCTGAGGAAACCAGGTTTAAGTGACTTATACAGGGTTATACAGCTTATCCTAGGACTGGCACTCCTCTATGTTATGTGTCATCTACTTGCCTTCTTGTAAAATATAAGAAAATCTAAAGATTAATTATCACTTTTATAGTCCTAACTTTAGTGTAAACATTCTAAGGGATACAGAAGAAGAAACAGGCAAAGTATCTGACATCAAAGAGCTCACCATGTATTTGGAGTGAAGAATCATATTTAAGAAATAACTGGGCATGTTTAGAGCAAGATATATATATATATATATGTATATATATATATATATATATATTATGCTTAAATGAGCTGTGTGACCATGTGATAGAGATGGGAGAAAGCAGTAGATAGTGAAGTAGTTGGGGGCATAGGGGAAAATGGAATTTGAATAGAAACTTAAAGAATTTAGTAAGTAAAAGCATTCTACATAGGAGAAACAACATAACTAAATATATTTTATTGGGGGAAAATAGAGTTTTGTAGGCGTTAAAGTGAGAATTATAACATGCCTCTAAAAGAATATTAAGAGGCAATGTAGTGAAAAAGAAAGAACATTTATTTTGTGTTTCAAACTGGCCATTTAGGTTACATGAGAACTTTGTAGGTCAATATATTTATAGGAGATATATTAATTAGGAAATATACTTAGACATGTTAATATAGGTTATTTAGAAGGATAAGCATTTGGGACACCTCAGCTTGGCTCAACTAAGCTTAGTGTCCTAGTTTTTCTCTCCCTAAACACTGGAATGAGCATCTTGTAGTTGCTTTGTACTTAGGTTACAAGAAAATGATATCAGTAGCCTGAGCCTTTGATCCCCTGAGCCAACCAATTATCAAGGATGGTTTCACTACATTTAAAGAAAAGAAAAAAGAAAAACAAACAAAAAACCCCCTTAATCCCTCCACCAAAACTGGGTCTAATGTAGAGGGGGAGCTATAGGATACTGCTCCTACTACAAATGGACTTGAACAAAAGATATTTGGGTGGTAGAAGGTTTGATTTCATCCTGCCCCTGACACTTATTAGCAGTGTAACAACAAGCAATTTTTCTCATCCTGATTTCCTTATTCCTTTTATAGATCTTCATCTATAAAATAGTTGTGTGTATCTTTGTAGCACCTGACTTATGGAATGGCTGTTAGGAAAGAGCTATGTAAAAGCAAATTATTATTTTGTTAAAAATTATAGGAAAATAAGATGTGAATGCTGAAAGTTTACTTATATTACCAGTGTCTTTAGGCATGGACTAAATGAAGGAAAACTTGTTTGGAAGTTTATATGCTGGATAACTTCTCTTGTTGAAAAATTTATATCATGTTTTCATTATGCTTCAAGGAGCTTAAGTGGCATACTGGAGTTGGGAAGATTTCAGCTCAAATCTAGTTTTAGAAATTTAACTATAATTCCAGTCAAGTCATTTAACCTCTCACTTTCCTTAACAGTAACATGGGGATGATAATAGCATCTACCTCACAGGATTATTGTGAGGATGAAATGAGTTAATATTTTAAAACTCTTAGTACAATGCATGACACATATTAGGCACTATGTAATGTTTATTCCCTCCCTCTCCTTCCTTCTGATTATTGTAATATTGAACAATATGTCTAATTTTTGTTCTTTCATTGAAATACTTTGGATGACAGAACCTCAGAGGTTTTGACCTCTAGGTCAAGAAATAACTAAGAAAAAATCCTTTCTTTAACATTCCTGGCAAATGATCACCCTTAAACAGAGTATATTTTAAAAGGGTCACTCAAATGACTTTTGAAAATATTAATGTGTAACAAAAAGAAAAACAAAACAAAAATAAGCACAAGTGCTACTTAACTATTGTTAACATCCAGTAAAATAAAAGCAACAATTTATGAATATTGACACTTTGTTAGTAACCTTTTTAAGTGTCTCATTTTAAAATAATTTTCTAATCCTTCAATTTACTCCTTTTCCATGATGAATTTTTTTTTCTTTTGAGGCAATTGGGGTTAAGTGACTTGCCCAGGGTCACACAGCTGTTAGGTGTCTGAGACCAGATTTGAACTCAGGTCCTCCTGACTTCAGGGCTGGTGCTCTATCCACTGCACCACCTAGCTGCCCCTCCATGATGAATTTTTAAGCCCACCTTATCTACATAAAGAGATAGTCATACCACTGAGCTTCCCACCCTCAAATATATCATTTCATGTATACAAGCTCTGAAATTCCTTTATCTGATCACATTTTGTAGTCATTCTTGTTTTTTATCTGTTTTGCAACCCCTAAGCCTATTCTTTATCTACATCTTCACCCCTCTTGTTCTTCCTTAGGCCATCACCCCTGTACTGACTCCATTCTCCAACTTTTTTATCTTGACTTCTTGGTGAACTAAAGAAGAATAGAGTTTCAACTCTACATTATCCTATGCTCTTGCATCTTTTGGCCCCTTATCTAATGGCAAATGTTTCCTTACCAAGATTGAATACAGTGCTGAATATATATGTAGAAAATCATGAAACTGTGCTGACAGAATCCATTAAAAATTATTTTACATAATGTCAACTGAGCCCTCAAGGTAGTAGTGTAATATTTTAACATCCTTTTAATTAGTTAATTATCCCATTCACAACTGGGACGTTTCTAAATCTTTTTATCTCTGCACAAACCTGGGGTGGCTTCCCAGCCTCTTTTTCCCCTAATCCTCTCAACTGAGACCTTACCTCATATTTTACAGTCTTATCCCTAAACAATGGATGTCCTTAAAATCTCACTTGAACCTCATAATAATCCTTGCAAGTATACTAGAAGATTACCAAGACTGTTTTAGAGCTTGGGAAATTGAGGCTCAAAGAGGGGACTTGCCCATGATCATACAGTTCTTAATTGTCACTGGTGAATAAATTGAGGAGATTCAGTAAGAGCTCCTCTTCTCGCCTCTTTCTTGTTGCACACATCACTAATATCCCTTCTTCTGCTTTCCTTCTTTCCCTTTACAATTTTTTTGTCAAGATAATCAGTGACTGGCTCAAGATTATATAGCTTCTCAGGGTCAAGCACTTGAGGTCAGATATGAACTCACATCTTCCTAACTCCATCCACTCTATCCACTGCACCACATAACTGTTCCTACAACTTTGTTTTACAAGAAGTAGCTCTTCTTTCTACAAGCACAAGCCATTTAGTCTTTTCTAGTACATACACCTTCTGTCATCTCTACTCTCTCAGTTATCTACAATGTCTCCTTCTCTACTGACTGCTTTCCTATTATCTACAAATAGGTAGGCTTGTGTCTCCTGCACTCTTAGGAAATGCTGACTTTATCTAGCTATCATTGCCAGTTTTCCTCCTATGACTCTTCTACCTTTTTTTGATCAAACTCTTTGAGAAGGCTGACTATAGTCAATGTATGCTATTTTTTCTCTTTCATATACTTCTTAAGTCTCTGAAGTAAGGCTTTTGACATTATTGAACCTTCTTTCTCAAAAGTAAAAGCAAAGTGCCCAAACTAATGATTTTTCCTCTGTTCTCATCTTTTAGTTGTTGCCGAATTCTAGGGCTCCATTCTGGTTTCCTTCTCTTTATATACTATTTCACTTGGTGGTGTGATCAGGTTAAAATAGATTCAATTATCATACATATTCTGATTGTTCTTAAATCTGCTTATCCAAACTTACCTGACCTCCTATCTTGAATCTCCAAATTTCTTATTGAACATCTTGAACTGGATTCCCATATGAATCTTAAACTCAGCTTTTTTAAAACTGAAGTCACTATTTTGCCCCTCAAATGTTTACCTTCCTAACTTTAATATTACTTTTTTAGCTTTTAATTTTCAAAATATACTTTTCAACATTCACTCTTGCAAAATGCTATGTTCCAATTTTTTTCTCCTTCTCTTTCCCCATCCCCTCACCAAGACAGCAAGTAATATAATATATTAAAGTGCAGTTCTTCTATACATATATCCACAATTGTCATGTTGCACAATACAAATCAGATGAAAAAGAAAAAAATGAGAAAGAAAACAAAAAGCAAGCAAACAACAACAAAAAGGTGAAAATCTTATATTATGATGCACATTTAGTCCACGGTCCACTTTCTAGATACAGATGGCCCTCTCCATCACAAATCTATTGGATTGGAGAGCAATTTGGAACTATGCCAAAAGGGCTATCAAACTGTGTATATACTTTGATCCAGCATTGTTTCTACTGGGATTGTATCCTAAAGAGAGTAAGTAGGGAAAGGGACCCACATGTACAACAATGTTTGTGGCAGTCCTTTTTGTAGTTGCAAGAAACTGGAAACTGAATGAATGCCCATCAGTTGGAGAATGGCTGCATAAGTTATGGTATCTGAATGTTATGGAAAATTATTGCTCTACAAGAAATGATCATCGGGATGATTTGAGAGAGGCTCGGAGAGACTTATGTGAACCGATGGCAAGTGGAAAGAGCAGAACTAGGAGATCATTATATACAACAACAGCAAGATTATATGATGATCAATTCTGATGGATATGGCTCTTGTCAACAATGAAATGATTCAGACCAATTCCAATGGTCTTGTGATGAACAAAGCCATTTGTACCCAGAGAGAGGACATTGGGAACTGAATGTGGGCAACAACATAGTATTTTCATTCTTTTTGTTGTTTGTTTGCATTTTGTTTTCTTTCTCATTTTTTCCCCTTTTGGATCTGATTTTTCTTGTGCAACATGATATTTGTGGAAATGTGTATAGAATAATTGCACGTTTAACATAGATTATTTGCTGACTGGGAGAGGGGAGGAAGGAGAGAAAAAATTAGAAGAGGGTTTTGCAGGAGTAAATGTCAAAAATTATCCATGTATATATTTTGAAAATAAAAAGCTATAATTAAAAAAACAAATCTATTTGAATTGGCCTGAACTAACTCATTGCTGAGGAGAATTATGCCCATCATTATCTAATCTTATTGCTGTGTACAATGTTCCCTTAGTTCTATTCACTTAGCATCAGTTCATGTAAGTCTTTCCAGGCCTTGGCATCCACTCAGTTTCCAGTTCCTTACTACCACAAAAAGGGCTGTCACAAACATTTTTACACATGTGGGTCCTTTTCCTTTTTTATGATCTTTTTTGGAATTGAACCTCAGTAGATCAAAGGTTATGCACAGTTTGATAGGCCTTTGGACAAATTGCTCTACAGAAAGGTTGGATCAGTTCACAACTCCACCAACAGTATATTAGTATCCCAATTTTTCCCACATCACCTCCAATATTTATCATTATGTTTTCTTGTTACCTTAGCCAATCTGAGAGATATGTAGTGGTACCAGAGTTGTCTTAATTTGCATTTCTCTAATCAATAGTTATTTAGAGTATTTTTTCATATGACTAGAAATGGTTTTAATTTCTTCATCTGAAAATTGTTCATATCCTTTGACCATTTATCAGAGAATGGCTTATATTCTTATAAGATAGAGTCAATTCTCTCTATATTTTAGAAATTAGATCTTTATCAGAAACATTGTAAAATTTTTTCAGTTTTCTGTTTCCCTTCTAATCTTGCCTGTATTGTTTTATTTGAACAAAAACTTTTTAGCTTAATATAATCAAAATTATCCATTTTGCATTTCATAATGTACTCTAATTCTTCTTTGGCCACAAATTCTTTCTTCTTTCCTTCTCCACAGACCTGAAAGTAGATTATTCTTTATATTATTATGTCTAAATTATGATCCTCTTTTGACCTTATCTTGATATAGGGTATTAGATGTTGGTCAATACCTCGTTTCTGCTTTACTATTTTCCAATTTTCCCAGCAACTTTTTTTTTTATCAAATAATGAGTTCTTGTCCCAGAAACTGGGGTCTTTGGGTTTATCAAACATTACATTACTATAGTTATTGACTACTGTGTCTTGTGAACCTAATCTATTCCACTATGACTACTCTGGTTCTTAGCCAGTACCAAATGATTTTGATGAATGCTGCTTTATAATATAATTTTAGGTCTGGTACTGTTAGGCCACCTTCATTTGCATTTTTCATTAATTCCATTGAAATTCTTGACCTTTTCTCCTTCCAGATGAACTTTGTTATTTTTTTTCTAGCTCTGTAAAGTAATTTTTTGGCAGTTTGATTGGTAAAGCACTGAACAATTATATTAATTTAGGTAGAATTGTCATTTATATTATATACCTTGACCTACTCATGAGCATTTGATATTCTTCCAATTGTTTATATCTGACTTTCTTTGTGTGGCAAGTGTTTTGTAATTATGTTCATATAGTTCCTGAATATATCTTGGTAGATAGACTCAAAAATATTTCACATGATCTACAGTTTTTTAATGGAATTTCTTTTTGTATCTCTTCCTGCTGTACTTTGTGGGAAACAGAGAGAAATGCTGATGGCTTATGTGAATTTATTTTGTGTACTACAACTTTGCTGAAATTTTGAATTGTTTCTAGTAGATTTTTGGATGATTTTCTAGGATCCTCTAAGTATATCATCATACCATCTGCAAAGAGTGATAATTTTGTTTCCTCTTTACCTATTCTAATTCCTTTAATTTACTTTTCTTATTTCTAATACTAACATTTCTAATACAATATTGGATAGTAATAGTGATAGTGGATAATATTGTTTCACCTCGATCTTATTGGAATGGCTCTAGTTTATTGCCATTACATATAATGCTTGCTGATGGTTTTTGAATAAATGATACTGATCTTTTTAAAGGAAAATTGCATTTATTCCTATGTTCTCTTGTGCTTTTAATAAGAATGGGTGTGGATTTTATCAAATGCCTTTTCTGTATCCATTGAGATAATCATATGATTTCTGTTAGTTTGGTTATTTATATAGTCAATTATGCTGAGTTTACCTAATATTGAGCTAATCCTGCATTCCTGGTATAAATCATACTTGGTCATGGTGTATTATTTTATATACAACTTGCTGTAATATCTTTGCTAATATTTTATTTAAGATTTTTCCAGCAATATTTATTAGGGAAATTGGTCTATAATTTTCTTTTTTTATTAAAAGTTTTTTATTTACAAAACATATTGGTGATTTTTCTACATTGACCTTTTTTTTTTTTTTGCTTTTTTTTGCTGAGGCAATTGGGGTTAAGTGACTTGCCCAGGGTCACACAGCTAAGAAGTGTCTGAGACCAGATTTGAACTCAGGTCCTCCTGACTTCAGGGCTGGTGCTCTAACCACTGCGCCACCTAGCTGCCCCCCTACATTGACCTTTGCAAAACTTTTTTTTTGTTCCAAGCTTTTTCCCTCCTTCCCCCCACCCCCACCCTCACCCCTAGATGACAGGTAATCTAATACTTGCTAGATATGTTAAATTATATGACAAATCAAATATATGTATATATATATCTATACAATTATCTTACCGCACAAGAAACATCAGATCTAGAGAGAGAGAGAAAAAAAACAAAAAAACAAAAAAACAACAACAACAAAAAAAAACAACCTAAGAAGGAAAACAAAATGCAGGGAAATATTCACAGAAAGCATTGGAATGCTGTGTTGTGGTTCACACTCAGTTCCGTCAGGCCTTTCTCTGGATGTATATGACTATCTTCATCGCAGCACAACTGGTTTGAATCACATCATTGTTGAAGAGAACCATGTCCATCAGAATTGATCATCATATAGTCTTGTTGCTGTGTATAATGTTCTCCTGGTTCTGCTGATTTCACTCAGCATCAGTTCATGCAAGTCTCTCCAGGCCTCTCTGAAATCATCCTGCTGGCCATTTCTTATCAAACAATAATATTCCATGACATTCATATAACATAATTTATTCAGCCACTCTCCAATTGATGGGCATCCTTTCAGTTTCCAGTTTCTTGCCACTACACAAAGGGCTGCCACAAACATTTTTGCACATGTGGGTCCCTTTCCCTCCTTTAAGATCTCTTTGGGACATAGGCCCAGTAGAAACACTGCTGGGTCAAATGGTATGCACAGTTTGATAACTTTTTGAGCATAGTTCCAGAGTGCTCTCCAGAATGGTTGGATCCGTTTACAATTCCACTAACAATGTATCAGTGTCCCAGTTTTCCCACATCCCCTCCAACATTCGTCATTATCTTTTCCTGTCATCTTAGCCAATCTGACAGGTGTGTAGTGGTATCTCAGAGTTGTCTTAATTTGCATTTCTCTGATCAATAGTGATTTGGAGCACCTTTTCATGTGACTAGAAATAGTTTCAATTTCTTCATCTGAAAATTGTCTGTTCATATCTTTTGACCATTTATCAATTGGAGAATGGCTTGAATTCTTAAATATTTGAGTCAATTCTCTATATATTTTAGAAATGAGGCCTTTATCAGAACCTTTGGATGTAAAAATATTTTCCCACTTTACTGCTACCCTTCTAATCTTGTCTGCATTCATTTTGTTTGTACAAAATGGTCTATAATTTTCTTTCTCAGTTTTGACCCTACCTACCTGTTTTAGATATCAGCACCATATCTGTGTCATAAAATGAATTTGGTAGAACTCCTTCTTTTACTGTCTTTCCAAATCGTTTGCAAAGAATTGGAATTAATTGTTCTTTAAATGTTTGGTAGAATTCACTTGTACTAATAGCTTGTTCTATTTCTTTTCCTAAAATGGGACTGTTTAAGTTATTTATTTCCTCTTCTGTTAATCTGGGCAATCTACATTTTTGTAAGTATTCCTCCATTTCACTTAGGTTATCAAATTTATTGAAATAAAGTTGGGCAAAACTATTCCTAATTATTACTTTAATTTCCTCTTCATTAGTGGAAAGTTCTCCCTTTTCATTTTTGAGACTAAAAATTTTCTTTCTCTATTTAATGCAAATAAGCATCTAAAGATATAAAATTTCCCCTAAGAATTGTTTTGGCTACATCTTATAAATTTTGACATGTCTCATTATTGTCATTCTCTTGGATGAAAGTATCAATTATGTCTCTGATTTGCTGTTTTGCCCACTTATTCTTTAGGATTAGATTATTTAATTTTCAATAAATTTTTTGGCCTGTTATTTCCTGGTCCTTTATTACTTATAATTTTTATTGCATTGTTATCTGAAAAAGATGCATTTACTATTTGTCTTTCTACATTTAATTTTTTGGCTTTTATGTCCTAATTCATAGTCAGTTTTTGATAGGTTCCATGTAGTGCTCCAGCCAATTTTCTCCAAAGGTCTATCATATCTAAGTTTTCTGAAATTCTATTTACTACCTTCACATCTTATGTATTTTGTAGTTCTGTTTATCTAGTTATGATAGAACAAGGTTGAGATCCCCACTAGTAGAATTTTATATTTATTCCTTCATGCAGCTTTCTTATCTTTTCCTCTAGGAATTTGGATACTATACCATATGATACATACATGTTTAGCATTGATACTTTTTCATTATCTTTAGTACCCATTAGCAAAATATAATTTCCTTCCTTATCTCTTTTAATTAGATCTATGCTTGCTTTTGCTTGATCTGAGATCAAGATCACTATCTGTTTGATTGTTTTTTTTTGCTAGATTCTGCTCTAGTTTTACCTTTACTGTCTCTATATCACTCTGCTTTAAATGTTTCTTCTTTTTCTTTCTTCTTATAACTCTTCTTCCAGTACAATCACCTTTACATCCCTAGTTTTTTATATAATCACAATAAAGTCAAATCATAGCTACATCCTCTAAGTTCTTAAGATACAGTTCTTAAGAGTTAAACATATCATCTTTCCATATGGAGATGTAAAATTTTTAACCTTAAAAAACAGTGTTTTTTCTTCTCTTTATACCTTTTTATGATTCTCTTGATTTCTGTATTTGAATATCAAATTTTCTGTTCAGCTCTGGTGTTTTCATTCAAAATTAATGAAATTTCCCTATTTCATTGAATGTCCATCTTTTCCATTAAAAGATAATGCTTAATTTTGGTGCATAGTTGATTCTTCACTGCAGTCCAGGCTCCTTTGCCCAATATCATATTCCAGAACTTGTGATCCTTTAAAGTGGAAGTTGGTATGTTCTGGATAATACTGATCGTATCTCCTCCATATTTGAATTGTTTCTTTCTTACTGCTTGTAATATTTTCTCCTTGATCTAATAATTCTGACAATATTCCTTGGAGTTTTCATTTTGGGGTCTTTTTCAGTACATGCTCAGTGGATTGTTTCAATGACTATTTTATCCTCCACTTCTAGGACATCTGGGCAGTTTTCCTTAACAATTTCTTCAAAGATATTATATAGGCCCTTTTTTGATTATTGTTTTCAGGTAGTCCAATAATTATTAGATTGCCTTTCCTATATCTATTTTCCAGGTAAATTGTTTTTCTAATGAGGTATTTTATATTCTCTTCTATTTTTTCACTTTTCCCCCTTTTGTTTGATTCTTCATGTCTTATTGAGTCATTCACTTCCATTTATTCAATTCTAATTTTTAGTGAATTATTTTCTTCAGTCAGCATTTTTTACCTCCTTTTGCATTTGGCCCATTGAACTTTTAAATGAGTTGATTTGGTCATTGGATTTCTCTTTCCATTTCACCAGTTCTATTTTCTAGGTAGTTGTTCTCTTTTTCCATTTGCCAGTTCTCTTTTTTGAGGAGTTGTTTTCTTTTTCCATTTCACCAATATAGTATTTAAGGAGTTGTATTCTTTTTCCATTTTTCCAAATCTATTTTTTAAGAGTTTTCTTCAGATAATTTGTTTTTCCTTTCCCAACTCTCCTGCAAACCTTTCTTTTCCTTTCCCCATTTTTCTTATAACTCTCTTTAATTAAAAAAAAATTCTTCTAAGAGAGCCTTTTGAGTTAGAGACCAACTTATATCATCCTTTGAAGCTTCATTTGGAGATATTTCATTTTTAGTGTCCTCAGGAGTTGAGATCGTTTTTCCTTGTCTCCATAATAGCTTTGTATGATCAGAGCTCTTTTTTTGCTTTTTTTGCTCATTTTTAAAGGTAGAGGTCTGCTTCCTCTACAAGTGACAGTAGCTTCAATGTTTCCAGGGCTGGTGCTGCTGGCTTTCTTCCTGTACTGAATGTGTGTGGCCAAGTCTTAGTTGTTTTGCTGGGGTTCAGGGGCTCACTATCTGCCTTCTGTAGTTGTGTTGCAAGTCTCACAGCTAGTGTAGCTGTGAGTAGTCATTGCTGTTGTATTTTGGCTGAGCCTCCCAGTAGATTCCTCCAGTGGCGCTTGGAGGCTTCTCTGACCTGGATCTTCCTGTTCTGTGCCAATGATGCAACCTTCCCCCCGCATGATTGAGGCAGACTTTTCCTGAAGTTCTTACAAAATATCTTATGTTAGAAAGTTGTAACATTCCAAATATTTGTGGGTTCTGTCACTCCTAATGGCTTGATCTGCATTTGACAAAAACCTGTCTACTCTCTGCCTTCTTGGCTCTTTCCCCTTCCCTATTACTTTTGATAGTACCTAGTCAGCCAGGCTTGTGATAATATTTTTGCTTCATTTATAACTCTCATGCCTCATGTCCAATTAGTTGCCAAGCCTACTCTTACAGCTTCTCTTGTACTTGTTCCTTTATTGTCTCTCTTACTGCCAAATTCCTATTTGAGGTCCTCATTCTTTCCTTCTTGTACTACTGTCATAGTCTCTTGGTTGTTCTCCTTGCTGCAAGCCTTTTCCCACTCTATTTCTAAACTCCATCTGTCAAAATAGTCTTCCCAACGTACAAGTATACTTTACAACCTCCTATCTCATTCAGTTCCCTCTAGGGTCTCCTTGTCACCTGGTGGATCAAATCTAAAACCCTCTGTTTAGCTTACAAAATCCTTTATAATCTTCCCCTTCTTACCATTCTAATATTGTTACACATTATACTTCCTTATTTACTCTTTTATCTAGTGATACTGGCTTCTATACTTTTCCTTGCATGAAAGACTACATCTACTGATTAGTTTCATTAGCTATCCCCCATTCGTGGAACACTGTACTTTTCCATTTTCATTTCCTAACTTCCCTGCTTTTCTTTGTGTCTCAGCTAAAGTCCCAACTTTTTCTAAAAGGAAACTCCCCCCCCTTTATTCTAGTATCTTTTCTTTATTAGTTATCTCCAAGTTATTCTGATAATATCTTGTTTGTACATAGTTTGCATCATTTTCTCATCCATTAAGAATGCTAGTTACTTGACTAGCCTTAACTAGACTTAACAGAGACTGCCTTTTGTTTTTATTTATATCCTTAGAACTTAGTATCATGTGTATAACCTAATAAACACTTATTTAGTAGATTAATTAACTGACAGAGACTGAGTCCATTCCTAAATAAAAAATAAAAACTTCATTTCTATATGATATGCATTCCCATTGCTGGACTTACAGAAAGAGAAGACCTTTGCCTATCTCTGTAGTTTGAAGAGTATCCAAGTCTTTTCCTGTCAAAATATCTGAAGTTTTCATGTTAATCACAACTTTGGGTTAGGGTACTGAAGGATCTGTGTTTTTAAAATAAAAATGAAAAAAGCCAGTATGATAGGTTACCAAGTCTTATCAATTCTATTTCTATAACATTTTGCTCATCCACAAAGTTATTATCCTAGTTCAATTCCTTATCACTTTCCACCTGAATCACTGCAGTTACCATCTAGTGCCCTAATTTTCATTCAATTTATTCCCTCTGCAATTTCTCTTCTATAGAGTTTTTAAATTGATATTACTAAGCTCAGATTTGAGCTCTCTCCTTATGAAGTTTCAGTGGCTCCCTTTTACCTCTAGGGTAAAATGAATAAACTCCTCTTTAGAATTTAAAACCCTTCATAACTTATGCAAAGAAAAAACAAAATAAAAACAAAATAAATCACTTTTTGCAGATGCTATGATGGTTTATTTAGAAAACTCTAGAGTGTCAACTAAATTAATTAGAATAACTTGAGTAAATTAACAAGATGTAAAATAAACTGCATTTTATTCACTAACAACCCAGCAGGAATAGACAGAAAACCAAATTACATTCAAAATAATTACAAAAAGTATAAATATCTGGGAATCTACTCACCAAGACATGAGGAGAAATTAAACAAATACAACCACAGTATACTCTTTATGGGAATAAAGGAAGACATAATTGGAGAGATATCAATTGCTCAAGATTATAATAAAGATGACTTATCTAGATCATTTTATAAATTTACCACCACATGAATCTATTAAACCATTATTTTATATTACTACAAAAATAATTACAAAATTTTTGTGGAAGGAATAAAATGTCTTCAAGAATCTCAAGAGATATAATGGGAAAAATTAGAGGGAAGAGTAGAAATATCAAATTTTAAGCTATACTACCAATTGGTTATCATTAGTACTATTTGTTACTTATTAAAAAAAGAAATAAATTGCTCAGGCAAATAGATTAGTTATATAATATCTAAACACAGTTGCCCAAAGCAGCATAATGCCCAATAAATTCAAGGATACCAACTACTAAAGGATTCGCTTTTTAGTAAAGGCTGCTGGGTAAATTAGGAAACTACCTGGCAGAAATTAGGCTTAGATTGCTATTTCACTTCATATAGCACAGTAAACTACAAATGGACCTGGGTATAAAACTTATATAATCTACCTATTTATTTATCAAGAAATGTAATACCTTTCACAACTACTGATGAATTCTTGACCAAATAAATGTGTTTATGTGTGTTTGTGTGTGTGTGTATACACACATAATGTATGGATGTGTATATGTTTATGTAGGTATGTTTGTACATGTGTATATGTGTGCATATGTGTGTATATATGTGTAGCCAAAGACAAAGAAAAAGACCTCATATGTACAAAAATATCTTTAGCAACTTTTTTTTGTTTAAAAGAGAGGATTAAAAATAAAGTGGATACACACAAGTTAGGGAATGCCTGAACAAATTATGGTTTATGTTATTTTAATGGAAGATTACTGAACTGTTATAAATATTGAATATGAGGGATTCAGAAGATCTTTGGAAGACTTGTATTAATTGAAACAGAATGATGCTAGCAATACCAATTTATTCAATGACTACAAAAACATCAAGATAAAATACTTTGAATGACTTCAGAGCTTTGATCCTTATACTGGTCAATTATAACTCCAGAACACTATTATACATGCTTCTTATCTTTTGACAGAAAGGTGATGGACTAGAGATACAAAACAAGTCATACATTATTAGTCAATGTGTGAATTTGTTTTGCTTGGCTATTAGTTATAACAAGGGAGGATTTTCATTTTTAAGGGGGTATGTTGTAGAAATTAGTAAGTAAGCTGCAGAAGGGTAGTGGCCCAGGAGTCAGGAATTCCTGAGTTCAAATATGGCCTCAGACATGTGAGTCTTACTATGCTACTTTGGACAAGTCACTTAATTCCAGCTGCCTTACTTAGAGATAGAAAGAATTAAAGAAAGAAAGAAAGGAAGGAAGAAGGAAGAAAGGAAGAGAAGAAGGAAGGAAGGAAAAAAAGATGGAAGGAAAGAAAAAAGATAGAAGGAAGGAAAGGAATGAAGGAGGAAAAAGGAATGAAAGGAAGGAAAAAATGGATGGAAGGAAAGAACAAACAAACAAAGGGGGAAGGAAAGAAACAAGAAAGAAAGAAAGAAAGAAAGAAAGAAAGAAAG
>JAJPUD010008037.1:1683-30033 GCA_023553655.1 Myrmecobius fasciatus
AGAGAGAGAGAGAGAGAGAGAGAGAGAGAGAGAGAGAGAGAGAGAGAGAGAGCTGCTATAAATATATTCTTTTGCCAACTAGTTGTGTGATCATTAAGTTTCCACTACACACTTTTAGGCTCCCTCCAAACCTATCCATGGTGGCATTTTTTCTTCAAATTTCAGAATTTGACTTCCTCTGCCCTCACATAGTCTAAATAGCTAAAATCTGAAAAAATCACTTGGAACTATAGAACCTCATCATGAGAAGAGATAACTGAAGTCTTGGAATAATTGAAGAAGACTTCACAAAGACTGAATCTTGGAGGATGGGAAGGATTCAGAGAGATAGAAAAGAAATGAGAAGATTCCAATTTTGTTCAACAATTTGAACAAAAATGCAGAGGGTGGAAATACAGGATGTTTCTGAGAGATAGGGAATAGTCCCAGGAATACATAAAGGACTAGTAGAAGATGAAACTAAGAAGTCTGAAAGGGTAGGTTGGTGCCACATTGTGGAGGAGCTTGAATATCAATCTGAGGAGTTAAGACCTTTTTCTGTAAGGTCCTTGGACAGCAGATAGATAATTCGTACTTATGTTATAATTGTGACCCTTGTTCATGAAAGTTATGCAGGTTCTGCTAAATTAGAAAGGCTTTGTATAACCTGGAGATGGACTATAAATATGTCTGCCATCTGAAAACCAGGCTAGTTATATTTGAGAGGCTCATCATAAGAGGAATAACAATTCATGAAACTATTAAGGTGAGGAGATATGAGGGTGTGTGTTGCAACTGGGGAATTTTGAAGTATTGGAATAACAAAAAGTCACTGAAGATGCTTGAGAGGGAAGGGCTAATGATCCAACATGTGTCTGAGGAATAGTCACTTCATACTGGGCTCCAGATCAGAGTGGAATAAAGAGAACCTGGTAGGAAGGAGCACACATAATAATGAGGCTCACCCACTTCATTGATAACAGACTCATATTAGTTCTTTCTTACCCCCAAGCTGCTATGAGCCCCTATCTTTCTCGATTCCCTTCTCTTTATTTCTTTTAGAAAAATATATTCATTTCCTTGTATATTCCAACCCTCCTTCACAACAAACAAAAAGTTTCAGCAAAATCAACTATCTGCCCAAGCGATCCCAACTATTATGAAGCATTTTCAATTTCCCACTTCTCTCTGGTAAGGGTGGGAATGTGTGTTTCATTTTCTCTAAAACCAAAATAGTTTATTGCAATCAATCTAAATGTAACTGCTTTTAAGAATTGTTTTCATCTACATCAATGGAGTTGTGGTTTCTTGGTTTTATTTTCTTTACTCTGCAATACTTCATATGAATCTTTCCAGGATTTCTTTGAATTTCTCATTTTTGTCATGCCTTACAGCTGTCAACAATATTGCTTTCTGTTCCTATCCCAAATTTCCTCTTCTTTTTCCAGGGGCAACTGGATTGGGGAAGCTCCATACAAGATGGGGAAACCCTGCTCAGCCTGTCCCCCCAATTATGGCGGCAGCTGCAACAACAACATGTGTTTTGCTGGGCTCCACTCCAATCGACTTATCTGGTTCTAATCATTTCAGGGTTTGGGCAACGTCTTGTGTCTGGGCTCCCTGGACAGAGCAGGCTGAGCCATTCCTCCAGCAGGGTCCTATGTGACCCCAAAGACAGTGATTATATAGAATAGAATAGTTATTTATGAAGGGGAGATCTGGCTGTCCACATACACCCACCACTTCTCCACTTTTGGCCAGAATATACTTTGGGACTTTATTCCAGAAGTCCTGGAAAAGACCAAGTTAAAAAAACATCATCAATATCTTTCTATTTTCCAATTACACTTCTTTGTTTTTTCTTTTTCTTTGGGTAGATCATAACTTTGCATATTCTTTCCAATTCTCATCTCAGGTTTATCCAGTTTTTTAGATGGTCAGGTCTGGGAGAGACTGTGGAGATCATCCAGATCCATGATCCCTACTTTTTATATTTCTTAAAGCCCTTTCAACAACAACAATCAAACAGCCAGGGTAATTTAATGTTAGTCATGATAGTCTGCAATTCTTTACTGCTTAAGATGCCATTGAAGAATTTTACTCATATTCCTTAGACCACCATTGAGAATTCCAAAGGGTTCACGAACCACTAAATGGAAGCCCCTGATTCAATCCAATCTCCTCATAAACTGGAAAATGAGGCCCAAAGAGAGAAAGGGGATTTTCCAAGGATACGAGTATATTAGTGGCAGGGCCAGGAATTAAACAGCTCTCCTGAAAAAAATCAAAACTCTAAGTTAACAGGGGTGAAAGAAGGGATGGGGTGCTGAAGACCACAGATTTAGGGTAAAAGATTTTTTTGCCTATCCCCTTACATTCCAACTCTATTCTAAAAATGAGAAAACTCTTATTTGTCTAATGTCACACAGGTACAATGGAGCTGGAACTTGAACCTGTCTTATGATATAAAAATCCAACAATTTTTCTACTACATCTACTCCTTAAATCATCTCTTTCTGTCTCCTCCTAACCAAAACTCTTCTCCTACCTGCCTCACTAAGTGATAGAAATAGGATATAGTTGCCAGGTCAAAAGCCCTACTTCTAAACAGAAGCAGTTGTCATCCCTTTCACATGGTCTTCCACATTAGCTCCTCCTTAGAGACAAATTTAGGACTGTTCAGAAAGAACTGGGATATAAAGTATCATGGGGAAGACAAAACAGGCTTGAGAAACAGCCTTCCCTATCCCATCCCATCCTAGTTTTTCCCCTTCTTACTAGAAAACAACCATAGACCATAGTTAGCCCCCCAATTCATCAATCCAACTCCAGCTATGGGAGATCAACTTGTGCCAAAAACCCTTAGGTGCCATCCAAAGCTAATTGCCCTTGACAATGACGGACTTTTTTTCTGGAGCTTCCTCAATAAAGAAATCAGAAGAGGCAACTGGATTGAGTCTTTCTAATGTACCCTAAGCCCACCTACCATGGTGGTCAAATGGGATAGAAAACAGTTGAGAGAGAAAGGGCAGGCATGGAAGACATATTCATCTGAATGGAGAATGGTAGAAAATTTGGTGATCAGGTCCTACAAGATATCTTAGACTTTAAGACTGAAACAGGGGGTGATCAGAAGGGACCCAGGAAGAGAAAGCTCTCCAAAAGATTATTAAACTTTAAACTCCAGACTATGTGCATGTATATGTAGGAATATATGTATATATGTTTCTGCATGTAAGTATGTGCAACATGTTCCAAAAGTCTTGATGCATTATAAGCTTTAATAGTTTAAAGCTCATTAAGACTTTTGGGGCACCATACCTATATACATACATACATAGATATATGTACACACAGATATATATGTATATATATGCATGTAGTATGATAATTACATATGTGGTATCACAAAGTCACAATAGAGTTGCATGCTTTTATTAATACAGAAGAAATTAACATACAATATAAACAAAAACTCTTTCTTCACTCTGGGCTCCAGTGTTCTCATTTACAAAATAATAATTGCCTACTAAGCAATTTGTAAACATTACTTTTTTTTTAATTTTTATTTTATTTGCATAACATATGTGTGGGTAATTCTTCAACAATAACCCTTACATAGCTTTCCGTTACAAATTTTTCCCCCCAACTCCCCACCCCTCCCCTAGATGGCAGGATATCCACTACATGTTAATTGTGTTAAAATATTGGCAAATCGAATATATGTATACATATTTCCAAACTTATCATTGGTGTGCAAGAAAAATCTTATCTACACAAACGATATATCAGATAAAGGAAACACAATGTAAGCAAACATCAATCAAGGAGTATGAGAATGTTATGTTGTGGTCCACATTTCGCATCCCTCTCTCTGGGTGTATATGGCTTTCTTCAGTGAACAATTGGAGGTGGTTTGAAACATTTCATTGTTGAAGAGAGCCATGTCCATCAGAATTGATCGTCATATAGTACTGTTGTTGCCGTGTATAATGATCTCCTGGTTCTGCTCATTTCACTCAGCATCAGTTCATGTAAGTCTCTCCAGGCCTCTCTGAAATCATCTTGCTGGTCATTTCTTACAGAACAATAATATTCCATAACATTCATATACCATAATTTATTCAGCCATTCTCCAATTGAAGGGCATCTATTCAATTTCCAGTTTCTAGCCACTACAAAAAGGGCTGCCACAAACATTCTTGCACATGTGGGGCCTTTTCCTTCCTTTATGATTTCTTTGGGATATAAGCCCAATAGAAATGCTGCTGGGTCAAAGGGTATGCACAGTTTGATAACTTTTTGAGCATAGCTCCAAATTGTAAACATTACTTTTTTTATCCTCTCAGTAACCCTGTGAGATAGATAATGTAAGAAATATTATTTCAACTTTAAAGATTAGTAACCTGAGTTTCAGGGAAATCAGAGTACTTTGACTGTGGCTTTGAGGTCACAGAAGAAATTCATGGTATTTCTAGGACCATGGGATGATAGGATTTAGAGCTGGAAGGGACTTGAGTGATCAACTGGTCCAGACATCATTTTATAGAAAAAGAAACTGAGGCCCATTGGTACAACAAAGAGGAAAATTACTGGGTTTGGAGTGCTACTTCTGATGCTTACTGTCTATATAACTTAGCCTACCCAGACTTCAGGTTCCTATTTTGTATAATGAGAAGACCTTTGCAATTTCTTCTATCCTTATATCTATGATCCTATGATTTTTTCCAACCAATTAACAAGAATTTATTAAGATCCTATTATGCACCAGGCATTGTACCAAGCAGTGAGGATGTCAAGACAAAATGGAAATAACCAAGAAGTTCATATAATATTGGGAAAGTCAACATGTATCTTTGTAGGTATATATAAAATGAATGCAAATATGGCTTTAACAGGCCTATAAGGTGTACAGAGTAATTCAGCAATTCTTATTTGCTCTCTTCATCCTACTAATGACTCACTCATTGCCTAGATATTTTTCCTCAGTATAAACACTCTTTCTTTTCTCTAGGGAATTGTGTGAAAGAATCTATCATTGTCTCTCTGGGTTGTTTATTTTTTTTGTTATGGAATATCCAATTTGAAATATCTAACAATGCTGCAAAATTAGAGCTCAGGAGAAAGACTAGGTCTAGAAATACAGATCTGAGTCACTTGCATAGAGATAACAACTGAGCTCATGGGAGCTGACCAGAAAAAGAGTAAAGAGATAAAGAGAAAAATGGAGATCCCCAGGCAGAGTCTTGGAGTCTTAGCAAGAATAGAAGACATGATATGGATCCAGCAAAGGAAACTAAAAAGGAGTGGTCTTATGATCTCATTTTCCTATGAAGTGACTTTCCCTAACTCAAACAGATAATAAGTAACAGAGCCAAACCCAGTGCTCTTTCCATGAACTCCGAGGTCTTTCCTAGTTCTGATATCTAGATTCTTACCTAGTTTTGACATCTTATATCTTAAGGTATAAATCCTGATTTCCAAACTTCATGCAGCAAGGTTTCCCTTTTTAAGAGAGAGAGAGAAAGAAAGGAGGAGAGAAAGAAAGAACTTTTTAAAATGAAATACAATTTTTTTCAGTTAACAAACATTTATTTTCTCTCCAACCTTCCTTCCTCTTCACTGGGGGGGAAAAATTAACCTCTTATAATTGTTAAATAAATATGTTTGGTCAAGCAAAACAAATCAGGACATTGACTACGTCCTAAAATATATGTCTCTTTTTTCTTATGGAGTCCATCACTTCTCTCTCAGGAAGAAAATAATATTTGTCATCATCATGTTTAGTCATTGCCTGTATTCTTATTCACAAGTTTTTCAAAGCTGTTTATTTGTTCAGTAGTGGTGTTATTCAGGGTTGTGCTGGAGCCAGCTGATTGTTCAATTTTCATCGTGAGCTTTACAGAAATCAGCCAAGGCTACAAATCAGGGCTTTATTTATTTATTTAGTTGGTTGTCTAGACTTAACAAAGTAATGAAGAAAATGTTAATAATGCAAATTAAACTTAAAAGTACGTTTGTGCATTTTCAGAGAACCAATTGTTAAACATTTATCAGCCCTACCTCTGGTGTTACCATAAATTTTTCTGGTTTTGCTCACTTCATTCTGTGTCAGTATATATAAATTTTCCCATTTCCCCAAAATTGTCCATAGCACAATAATATTATATTACATTCATATGCCTTACTTTATTTAGCCATTTCCCAACTGATAGATAACCCTAAGTTCCCAACTCTTTTGACATCCCAAAAAAGACCTATTATAAATATCTTCAAATGTAATTGATCATTTTCCTCTTATCTCTTTGGAGTATAGACGTAGTGATAGTATTACTACGTCAAACTGGGATGTGCACAATTTAGAATATTTTGGAATATAGTTCCAAATTATTTCCAAAATGACTGGACCAATTCACAGTCTATCAATAATGCATTAATCTGCTGGTTTTCCCTAAACTCAAAATAAGCAAGAATAGCAATCATGATTTTAGACTAGTCTACAGTAATTACAAGAAATAAACAGAGAACAATTTTCTTAACACAATGTACTAAAATAATTTTCTTGGTTTTGTTTTATTCAACAATACTCATAAAGTAATTTTATAACAGAAGGTAAACAAATCTTATCTCCCAATAAAAATAATGTAAATAATCACTAAATTCTATTTAGAATCACTAAATTACATCATAAAACATAGATATGAGGTCATCTAGTCCAACCTCTTGATCTTACAATTAAGGAAACTTATACCCAGAGAGCTGAATTAACTTGCCTAAAGTTATATAGATAATAACTGACAGAAGAAGACTTTATCTTCTGACTATAAACCCATAACTCTGTCAATTTTACTGGTTTCCAAAAACAAAGGCAAAAAAAGGTGGTGAACTTGCTACTCCATTCCCCCAACTCTGCTTACAAAGTCTGGGAACCTTCTTAGTGGAGGAGAGAGGGGAATGAGATCTGTAATGGGCACTGCAGGTTGATACTCCAGTACTTGATTGCCAGAGTCTTTCTGGGAGCCTTCATGTCTAAAGGAGGTGGTAGGAGATCAAGCTTCACTCAATGCAGGGTGAAGGTAATGGGACGACATCAGATCAACTTTAGCTTCTACCTTTGGCCAAGTGTGGAGCCTCTGAGAAGGGAGAGATGGGTTTAATTTGGAGAGTCACTGAGGCCATGAGGTGGAGAAAGGAAGGCAAAAAAGAGTCAGGGAAATTATCCCTTGCAGCCTAGACTATGCTGGAGTTGGCTCAGAAATGTCATAGAAATCTAATTGTTAAATTTTGAGTGTGATCATTTATACTTCAGAAATGGGCAAACCTCCAAATCAAGGCTTGATTTATCATTTTACTAATTGTCTAGACTGAGGGAAGTAATGGAGAAAATATTAACAATTCAAATTAAACTTAAAAGTGTGTCATGCGTAGCATTTTTTTTTTTTTGGAGAATTGGTTGTTAAAGATTTATCAAAACATCCCGTTTGCATACTTGGGCACACCATCCCTCAGCCATTATGGTATGATTCTGTCACCTTTTGTCACCTCCCACTAGTTGGAGCAAATCTGAATTCCCTGTGTTACTCTTGCTTTTGTTAACTTTGATTGGAATTTTGTTTTCTTTAAAAAAAAAAAAGTTGATGTAGTCAAGCTAAAGTCATACTTGAAAATATCCAATAACGTTGGCAACTCTTTGTGCTTTCCCTGAGAGGGTCTTTCATTGCTCTCCACCTCTACTGGAGCAAGCCCTATAGTTTGGAAAACTTTTTTTCTAAAAATCTTTCAAAGCTCTGACATTATGTGGTTCCACAAGCCTATAATTCGATTTATTTTTAACTATAGATATGGGCTGAAGGCAGTTTTGTTGTTTGTCAACATCAATGGCTTTTGCTTCTGAAAAAGCCTGTTTAACTCTTTAATGTCCCTGAATGTGTGTAGGAATATACTGTAGATGACAGATGATAGATAGATATATAGATAGACAGATAGACAGACAGACAGATAGACAGACAGACAGATAGATAGATAGATGATAGATAGATAGATGCATAGATAGACAGATAGATAGACAGATAGATAGATGATATATAGATAGATGATAGATAGATAGACACATAGATAGATAGACATACAGATAGATAGATAGATAGACAGATAGATAGATAGATGATAGATACAGACAGATAGACAGATAGATAGATAGACAGATAGATAGATAGACAGACAGACAGATAGATAGATAGATAGATAGATAGATAGATAGATAGATAGACAGACAGATAGATGATAGATAGATAGACAGACATAGATAGATAGACAGACAGATAGATAGACAGACAGATAGATAGACAGACAGATAGATAGACAGACAGACAGACAGATAGATAGATAGATAGACAGATAGATGATAGATAGATAGACAGACATAGATAGACAGACAGATAGATAGATAGACATACAGATAGACAGATAGATAGACAGATAGATAGATGAGAGATAGATAGACAGATAGATAGATAGACAGACAGATAGATAGACAGACATACAGATAGATGAGTAGAGACAGATCAATCGATTGATTGTTAGAGATGGGTAGATACATAGATAGATCGGCTGATTGATCAGTGGATCAGGATATTATAACTAATATATTTCTCAGCTGTGGATGTGCTTAGAATCCAGACCTTGAGCAGGATCAGACACTTGAGGATTCACAGATGGGCTGAGAAGCGTTGGGGGTAGAATTCAGGCTGCCCTTCTCAGCCTTTGGCGGGGCTATTTATCCCAAGCACACTCTCTCCTGTGCATGGATCCAGGCCCTGGGGTGGGGCTAGGTACGGAGGATGCCCCCCTCCTGTCTCCCTCAGACCTTCACCCCTCTCCGCCTCCCTCCCCCACCCCTCACACAGCCAGCCTTTGTTTCCCTGGGTCTGGGCCCCCCGCAATAAAAGCTCGGCCTGCCTCTCCTGCTCTGGGTGCAGGTTGGACTCTCACCTCCACACCCCAGGCTGTCCTTGTCCCTCCCTCCCTGCTGGGTCCCAGCACTGTCTTCCTCCCCAGATCCAGGTGCAGGGCAGGTTGTAAAAGCCCTCCTAAGTTCCAGCTTCCCAGCTGTTACTATGGCTACAGCTACCGTCCCCTGCAGATCGGTTTCCCTAAGAGACTGGTTACAATTTAACATCCCCACCCACATTAGCCCTGATTAAGAGAATCAATAAGATAACGCAGGCCACTGGGCCCTCCCTGGGCCGGTCGTCCCTCCCTCCTTCCCTCCTGTCCGGCCCCACTTTCTGGCTGCCTCGGTTCTCCACTCCGCTTTGGGGTCGGTCCCCAGCTTATGTGCCCAGCCCGCAGGCGGGGAGATGGTCAGTGTAAACATGCCGATAGGGGCCAGTGTGGACAATCCTTATGGTGAGTACGTCCCAGGGCTGGCCGCCATCTTCCCTTCACAACCTTCCTTCGGGGGTGGGCGGGGTGAGGTTCTGCTTTCCCTCCCTTCCTCTCTGGGTCCTGGGAGCCCAAACCAGGGCAGAGGGTGGAAGTCTGTGGTGAGTCCGCGGGCAGGGGAGTCCATGGTCCCAGCCCAGAGCCGGGAGAGGTCCCGGACAAGCGGGGCTGGCCACTGGGCCTGGGAGCCCAAAGGCGCTGGGGGATCCGAAGTTGTGACCAGATGTTGAGCTGGGACTTTTTCCTCCATGGGTGGGGGCCTGTCCTGGGCCTTGCGGCCTCCCAGTCCGAGGGCTTGGCTCCAGAGGTGGGCCTGAGTATGGCATGTGGTGCTGCTTGGCCCTGGATCTATTGCCCCAGGGACTGGGTATGCACACCCCCATTTCTGGGCCATAGATTTAGAGCCGAAGGGATTCCAGACATCATCTAGTCTAACCTCCTAATTTTATAGATAAGGAAACTGAGGCCCAGAGAAAGAAACTGGCTTGCCCTAGATCACCATGACCGCGTCCGGATTGAACACTTTCCTTACCTAAGACTGAACGTTTCCCTTCATAATAGTGTAACACATTAGAGCTTGGCGGGACTTGATTATGCAGAATGTTAAAATTTGAAGGTGCCCCAGAACATAGAAGGTTGAGAGCTGGAAGAGGCTGCAGAACACACAGGGAAAGGCCTTTAGAATGGAGGCTGCTGAAAGTTGTTAGGGCCTTTAGAATAGAGAATGTTAATGCTGGAAGGAACCTTATAGATATCATTGAGACCGATAGATTGTTTTTGTAGAGGAGGAAACAGAGACCCAGAGCTCACAAAGCTCACAAAAACAACTTCTAGGACTGGAATACCCAATTTCTGAATTCAGGGAAATGAGGAGACAAAAAGGGGGAGAGAAAAGAGATTATTAGAACAAAGCTGACTTTTTATATGTGGCTCCTTTTCCCTCTCCCACTGGGACCATCTGGGGCTTTATCTTCTAGGCTTGATCCCCATGCCAAAGCTACCCTGGGAGGTTTATTAAAATACAAACACCTGAACTTCCCAGCCACTCCCAACTCCTCTTCCCACTGTCCCAGGCTATAGGGGGGGAAATAAGATTCACGGACTAGAGCACCCTGTAGAGTCTGGTATGAAGCTGCCTAGTCTGGATCAGAAGATTTATCATCTGACTCTCTCGGCTGGGCTTGCTTATTCCCTCCTTCCCTCACCCTACCCCCAGTCTGCTAGAGGTGTTACACAGTTATTTGTTCTATTCTCTGAGTTGAGCTGATAAAGGAGGTGTCAGATGGTTGATTTTTAAGCTGAGAATGTCCCAGAAGCCCTTCCAGAATTTTCACAGAATTTTTAGTAATGCTTATGTAGACTGAAGCAGCTCAACAGTCATTATATTTTTTTAAAATGGCATAAAAGAGTTCATCAGATGTATTGTCTTGGATGGGGAGCTGGTCTAGGAGCTTTTGAAAGACCCACTTCTGACACACACTTAAAATTGGACAAGATGCTTAAATTCTCAGTGATTGAGATAGCTCTCTAACCCCTTCTCACTTTTAGAGACAGATCATCGCCTTGGCAAAGGGAGCTTTTCTCACTGGGAATCCCCAGTAGCACTGAAATCATAGTTCTGGTTCCTATCTCTATCCATATGTATAACTGGAAAAAAGAGATGGACAGGCCATACAGCTGAGGAAGATGGCTGTCCGTAAGCATCTTTGAAACATTAAAAGACCCAAAAGAAATTTGGTAACTCCCCTCTGGAGGATTTGTGTGAGTACCTGAACAAGAATCACAAGATGAAAAAGTGTGAATAGTTTGTATCTGCACTTTTGTGAAAGGAATATAGAGCAAAGGATCATTGAAGAATGAATTGTTGGAACTCAAATGACTGGCAGAGCTGAAAGGGACATCAGAATAGTTATCTAGTACCAGCCCTGAAGTCAGGAGGGCCTGAGTTCAAATCTGGTCTCAGATACTTAACATGCCCTAGCTGTGTGACCCTGGGCAAGTCACTTAACCCCAATTGCCTCAGCAAAAAAAGAAGAAGAAGAAGAAGAAGAAGAAGAAGAAGAAAAGAATAGTTATATAACATCTATTAAGTATTCTTTAAGTGCCAGCCCCCATTCTAGGTCTGCGAATAAACAAAAATCTGAGGGTCCCTGACCCCAAAGAGCCTATATTCTGCTAGGGGAAGGTTGCAATATTTCTGCATGCATGCAGATGATAGGAAAACCATTTTTGTCTTGTCATTTCTACCATATATCTGGATCTGTCCCTTTCTCTCTACTCATGTCAACAGCCCAGATCTCTCTACCTTATCTTTCCATTCCAACAGATCCATCTACGCAGCTGCCAAAGTGATTTTCCTTAAGGACTGGTCTAACCATACCACTCTCCTATTCAGTAGCTTCCTGTTGACTGTAGGATCAAATGTCATTTTACATTTATCTATTTCTATATTTTGTATAAACTTTATAATGCCTATAACTATTAGTACATTAACACTTATGTATATCAATGAACAAACATTTATTAAGTACCTATTAAATGCCAGGACCTGGGGATATAAAAAACAGCAAAAGACAGTCCTTACTCCCAAGGAGATTACAATCTAATGGGGAGACAACCTACAAATAAATACATACAGACAAGCTACATACAGGATGAATAGGAAATAATTAAGAGAGAGATGGTACTGGAATTAAAAGGGAAAGGCTTTCTATCAAAGATGGGATATAAGTTAGAACTTAAAGGAAGACAATGAAGTCAGTAGATGGAGTTGAGGAGGGAGAGCATTCTAGGTGGAAAAAAATCCTGCAACTTAGAGCCTTATTTCTGGAACAATTAAGAGTCTCCAGCATCTTTGGATTGAAGAGGTGGGAAGGGAAGTGTAGGAAGACTGGGAAGTAAGAGGAGATAGGTTATGAAGGGTTTTGAACATCAAACAGTATTTTGTATTTGATCCTGATGGCCATAAGGAACCACTGAAGTTTATTGAGTGTGGGAAGAAGGGGTGGGGGTGGATGGAGTTGATATGATCAGACATGCTTTAGGAAAGTCACATTGGTGCTGAATGGGGGATGGATTGGAGTGGGGAGACACAGAGGCACACAGTCTCAGCGGCTGGCTATTGCTATAATCCAAGCATGAGGTGATGAAAGCCTGCACTAGAGTGGTGGCAAGGTCAGAAAGGATGAGGGGACCTCTGTAAGGGATGTTGCAAAGGTGAAATCAATGGGCCTTGGAAACAGATTAGATATAGGGGGAAGAGAGATGAGAGGAGAGGACTCATATAACATTATATATATATATATGTAATATTATATATGTATGTGTAACATATATGTAACATATAACATTATATCTGTAACATATATGTAATATAGGTATAACATTATAGATAGATAGATAGATATAGGCTTTATCCTTAAACATTTTTACTGATAGAGCTGTTTAGTGAAAAAAGGGTTTGAAAACCAGTGCTTTAGAGAATTTTCCTCACTTCCCTAGCAAGAGATTCCTAGCTAGAGACAGAGTTGGGGCATGAGCTATAAGAGCCACATACTACATTATAACCATAGATTTGAAATTTGGCCTCTTCTCCCTCTGAAAAGCAAAACTTCTTTCTTCTTTGGGAGAAGAGTTGACTAAAGCCCAAGCTGGCATCTAAATGATTTTCTTTCACATACTGTCAGAGCTTTGAACATAAATGATCGGAACTACATCTTCTCTGGATATCTGGGCAGCAGATCTACCAGGTAAAAGTTAAGTGGTACAGTGGATAGAGTGCTAGACCTGGAATCATGAAAACCATTTGAACAGATAGGAACATTTAAGGCTGTCTACTTCTATATCTTCATTACATAGATGAAGAACTGAGGTCAAAAGAAAATGAAATGATTTTTCAGGTAGTAGACAGTAAATATTGGAAGCAGGATTTGATTGATCTATTTCTTCCTAATGCTGAATCCAGCACTCCAGTATTTAATTTAATCTTTACTCTATTGCTCCCTCTATGTCTGTCTGTCTGTCTGTCTGTCTATCCAGAAATCTGCTGCTTGTCTATCAAGCATGTTTTAGTTCTTTGATTCTATGATAATGGCAAAGGGGAGACCAGGAAAAAGTACTCAAGGAAAATGTGGGGAAGGAAGGATCTCTGCTACCTGGGGTAGCAGAGAAGAGGAATAGGATCAGAGAAGGCTTCATGGAGGAGGTAAAACCTCACTTGAAAGGTAAAGGAAAAGAAAGCTTTCAGTAAGAAAATAGGAGAATTCTTTTCATGCATAGGGCTAACTGAGGCAAATTCATAAAGATGGGATGGCAGGACAGTATTGGGGAACAGCTAATAGTTCTAATCAGTTCAATTTTATAGGATGCCTCAAAAATCTTAGTGAACTTTTAAATTTGGGGGGAAGCAATCAGGATTAAGTGACTTATCCAGGATTACACAAGTAGTCAGTACTTGAGGCTGAATTTGAACTCAGGTCTCATGACTGTAGGGCTGGTGCTCCACTTAAAGCTTTGGAGTGATGTAGCCCTATTCACACTTAAGATTATTTTGGCAGTCCAGTTAGGAGATTTTAATAATTAAAAAATATATAATACAATATATAATATGAAGTCAAAAACTAGGGTGCTGACAACATAAATAAAAGGAAAAAACAGAGTTAATGCAGGAAATGCTTTGGAGGTAGGAAGGACAAGATTTGGGACATGGGGTAGGGAGAAAGAAGAAGCAAATAGGACTGTAGTACCATCAACAAAAATTGGAGCAGTACTAGATAATTATGATTTGTGTTACTTCACTTCTCTTATCTGTGAGATGGGAATAATTTTTCCTCCCTCCTTTCTCACATTGTTATCCGGATCAGACAAGATCTTCTCTCTGAAAACACTTTTTTGGGGGGGGAGAGGGGATGGGAAAGGCAATGCTCAGGGGCACACAGCTAGTATTTACTGTTGGATTTGAACTCAGGAGACCTGACTTCAGGGCTGGTGCTCTATCTATGTCATCGAGCTAACCCCAATGAAAGCACTTTATTAACTAGAAAGTGCTATGAATAGAAGAGTCCTGTGGGGATGTGGAAGGAGATGGGTCTTGGTTCCCAAGAGTGTCTAAGAACCTCTGTTTAATCCTATCAAAGAAAGTGTTAAGATACTTTAGAGAGCAGAGTCCGAAGCAGGCTGAACCCCTTCCCAGAAAACCAGGCCAATCAATCTGTCAATCAACAAGCATTTAAAAAGTGCCTTATATATTAGGCACTGGGCCTATAAAGAAAGGCAAGACACTTCTGCCCTAATGAGCAGTCAAATGAAGGAGCCAACATGTAAATGACTGTGTACAAATAAGATATATAAAAGATAAACTGAAGATAATCAACATAGCAGAAGGTACTAGCATTAAGGATTGGTAAAGGTTCCTTGTAGAAGGTGGGATTATAGCTGGGACTTGAAGCCAGACTTCAGCCAGAGAAGCTAAGATGTGGAGATAGAAAATTCCAAGCATTAAGCAAAGCCAATGAAAGTGGATAGACTTCGGAGATGGGAGTGTCTTATTTGAGGCACAGCAAGAGGAAAAAGAAAGTTGAGGAAGAAATGCTAAAATCATAGGATTTAGAAAAGGAAAGCATCTAGGATGTTCTAGTCTAAATCCTCATTTTACAAATAAGGCCAAAAAAGAATGAAGTGGCTGGCTCCCCAAATACATGCATTCTATGTATCCAGCCAGTAGTCAAATCCAGATTCTCCAACTATAATTCCAGTAGGAATTAACAGTACTTTCATGCTGTTTCTCTTTTTATTATTGTTGTTGTTGTTGTTGTTGTTATGTGAGGCAATTAGAGTAAAGTGACTTGCCCCTGGTCATACAGCTAGCAAGTGTTAAGTGTCTGAGGTCAAATTTGAATTCACATCCTCCTGACTTCAGGATCTGTGCTCTATCTACTATACTATCCAGCTACCTTTCCCTGTTTTTCTTTAAAAAAAAATTTCCTGCAAAAACTATCAATAGAAATAAAACCTCATATGCACAAAAGTGTATTTTTTCAACCCACACTCAAAGACCACATTTCATAAAAGACTTTAACAAAATTTCTAACTAAAAATTGAGTTGAGTTGAGTTTCTAACTAAAAATGGAATACTCCTGTCTTCAAGTAATTTGCATTCTATGGAGTTGATAGAGGACACAAATAAGTATAAGAAACATGGCAGAAGAGGGTTGAAAGTTGAAAGGATAAATTTATCTGTTATTTTTTCTGTGTCTCTGCTTCCATATATCTAAATAAATTAGTCTGTTTATCTGTTTATCCACCAATCTGTCCATCTCTTTATCTACCCCTGCATCTATCTGTCTATCATGCACATTGCTTCTCCAGCTCTTGTTCTAAATCTCTGTAATAATGAATCAACCTCCTGGCTGATCATAAAACGAACTCTTATCTCTCCATGACTTCCTTCTGTTCCATTTCTGTCTGGGGCTTCCTTGCAGGTCCTCCATGACAACTCTTCAGAAAACATGCCACCAGGTCTTCTCGAACACAAACTAACTTCTCCCCATTTCCCTGTCTCCTATTAGAGATGTTTAGATAACTTTTAAATGGCTCATTCTCTACTTCTCTCCTCTGTGATTGCTGTTGCCTGGAAGGCAACAAGACATGAACAAGACACAGTTCCAGGCATGTTTTCTGGGTGTCCCTCTGTTCTTGCAATGGTCTCTCTCCTCCACTCTGCCTACTACCTCACTGATTTCCTTTAAATCTCCATTTAAATCCTATACTTTGTAGAAAGCTTTTCCTAACCCCTCTTAATTCTAGTACTATCCCTCTGTTAACTATTTCTTTTATCCTGTATGTAACTTGTTTGTATGCATTTATGTACATGTTGTCTCCCCCTTTCATCCACTCTCATGATGCATGCATGCAGATAGGAAAAACCATTGCCAAGTCTTGTCATTTCTTTGAGGGGATTCTAACATAAAATGTCAGTTATGGAAGGGCCTTTATGGAAGACTACTATGTCTCTACTGGGTCTGTATCCCAAAGAGATCATAAAAGAAGGAAAGAGTGGATGTCTACCAGTTGGGGAATAGCTGAATCAGTTATGGTATATGAAAGTAACGGAATATTATTGTTCTGTAAAAAATGATGAGCAGGCTGATTTCAGAAAAGCCTGAAAAGACTTAATGAACTGATGCAGAACCAAAAGAACAATGTGCACAGTAATCATCAACTGGGATGGACTTGGCTCTTTTCAACAATGAGGTAATTCAAGGCAATTTCAATAGACTTGTGATGGAAAGTACCATCTGCATCCAGAAAGAGCCGGAATGTGGATCAGACCATAGTATTTTCACCTTTTTGTTGTTGCTGTTTGTTTGCTTGTTTGTTTTTCTTTCTCGTGTTTTTTTTTCCTTTTGATCTGCTTTTTCTTCTGCATCATGATGAATATGGAATCTGATTGCTTGTTGTCTTGGGGAGGGGGGAAGAGGAGAGGGAGAAAGAAATTTGGGACACAAGGCTTTGCAATGGTAAATGTTGGAAACTATCTTTGCATGTATTTGGAAAAATAAAATATTATTTTAAAAAACAGACTGCTGAGAGCTAGTAAGGTCTTTAGAACAGAAAATGTTAATGGTGGAAGGAACTTTACATATCATTTAGTCCAATCAATTGTTTTTACAGAGAAGGAAATTGAGACCCAGAGCTCACAAAATCCTGGACAACTTCTAGGATTGGAACCTATCAGCATCAGGAGGGATTAGGAAAGATTTCATGTTAAAGGTATCTCTTAAGCAGTTTTGTAATAGTGATCCACACTATTTCTGCTCTGTCCTGGTAGGAAAGGTTAGTGGGCAGGCAGAACAATAACCTAGGTGTCAGGAAGATAGAAGTTGATGTTCTAGCACTGGGGAAATCCATTGACACATTAATGTAAGTGCTCTGCAGATCACAATCTCTCCATGGCTTTTTTCATCCCTCTTACTCCCATCCATGTCTTTCCATAAATCTTCTCTAAAGGATCTAGCCAGTGTCCAAGAGATCTTCCCCTGTGGTGTTTTTAGCATTTCGTGTATGCATTTGTTCATTGTCATTCTCAGTACATGACTGGGCTACCTCTTTGCTTGCTGGTACGTAGCCTCAGAATGTCTTTTATGTCATTGCTTCCAAGTGGGTCATTTGAACCTGATGAAATTGACTTGTGCCTGCTTAAACATCTTTTCATTGCCCTTTAAGCTCCTGTATTGCCACTAATTAGATCAGTGACCTCGAGCAAGACACTTTTGAGGTGTATTTGAGTTTCTGAGGCACACTAGCTACATCAATTAACTGCTATTTGCCTCAGTTTCCTCAACTACAAATTGAAAAAAAATAATACCATCTCCCTTGAGGAATTATTATGTCAATCAACTCAGATAATACTTGTGAAGTACTTAGCATAGTAGCTAATCCATATTAGGCTACTACTAATATATAGCAAGTATTATATCGATTCCTCTTCCCCCTCTCTTTCATTTGTAAAAAGGAAATTATAATGTCTGCTCTAGCTACCCCCATGGGGCTTTTGTCAGACTCAGAAGAGAAAGTAGGCACGATAATAACAGCTCATATCTCTAAGCCCCTTCAAAAAGCAGAATTACCCTCATTGCACTGAAGGGGTGTTGAGGCACTTGCACAGGTGAGGTGACTTGCCTAGAGCTGCCCAGGACCACTAGAATGGGGTCTGTGCTGGTTTATCTCCAGACAGGTCCATGATGAGGAGGGAGCCCAGGATGGGCAGAAGACCATAAAATCACAGATCTACAGGTGAAAGGGACCTCAGAGGCCACCTATCTAACCCCCCCAGATTAGAGAACAAGGAGCATCCAAGAAGTTAGGTTGAAGCCTGCAGCCTTCTAAGTGAGCTCAGCCAGGTCTTTACTCTCGGCTCTCCCCAGTCTCCTCCGGTGGGTAAACACCAGTCCTTAGTACAGACAAGCCACTGTTTGAGCCTCTGTCTGTAGCGGGGGCCTGCCAAGTCTGGAGCCACTAGGGTGGGGATGACCTTCCAGGCCCCAGAAAAAGGGGAGCCCGCTGGGCAGGAGCAGTCACAGAGGAGAGAACCAGAGGAGCCGTTTAAAAGTTATCCAAACACTCTCTGGTAGGAGACAGGGAAAAGGAGAGAAATGAGTTGGTATTCCAGAACGGCATGGGGCGTTGTCAGGGGGACCTGCTAGGAAGCTCCAGACAGAAATGGAACAGCAAGAAATTAGGGAGTCGATAAGAGACAAAGCTCATTTAGGAGCTTCCACTTGCTTTCCTCAAACTCTCTCCCTGCTCTCCACCCTCCCATCTTATGGAATCCTATAACATCTGAAGTAAAGAGACCTTAGGACATAGGATTCCGAGTTAGAAGGGACTTCTGAACAAGGAAATAGAATGTGTCTCTGTGGGTGTGACCTAAGATGTTTAAAACACACACACACACACACACACACACACACACACACATATGTTTATTAAAGCTTTTTATTTTCAAAACATATGCATGGATAATTCTTCACCATTAACCTTTGCAAAACCTTGTCTTCCAATTTTTCTCCCTCTTCCCCCACCCCTAGATAGCAAGTAGTCCAATATATGTTAAACATGGCAGAAATATGTTAACCGTTCAATCCAATATATGCCAGCCCCACAATTTACAACTCTTTTAAGTTTTGAGTATCTCTCCATGTTACAACAGACTTCAATCACAACACAATAGCCCCTTTCTTTCTCCAGTGCCTCCTACTACAGGCTGATATAATTCCAGTTAAAAAATTAATATTTTTCTATCTTCCAAATAACAAGGTGCCTGATAACCAGGGCTTTGTAAAGAAACAATGCCATAATGACAAATAATCACTTTGGTCTTGGGAATTTAGGGATTGACCATATTCTGTTTGGTCCCAGATGACAGAATTAAGATCACTGGAACAAAGTTACAGGGAAACACATATTAAGCTCAATATGTGCAAGAATTTCCTAAAAGTCAGAGCTGCCCAATAATGGAATGGGTTTTCTGGTCAGCTGAGAGCTTCCTGTCACTGGGAGGATTCAAGCAAAGAGATTGAATGAGTGAATAATTCCTATTTCAGCTCAAGATTTGACAACATGCCCTCTTTACAATCCCTATATTCTGATGTTTTCTCTTTACTTTCTCTGACATCTAAGCATTTGAGGCAATTGGGCTCAAATTTGGCTTCAGATAATAGCTGTGGAACCCACTTAATCTCAATTTCATCATCTGTAAAATGGGAATAATGAAAGTACCTACCTCTGAGATTTGTTATAAGGATAAAATGTGTTACTATTTGTAAGGTGTTTTACAAATCTTAAAGAACTATATAAATACTTTTTATTTGTTGTTTAGTTGTGTCCAACTCTTTGTGACTCCCTCCATCTAAGATTTTCCTTAGCAGAGATACAGGAGTGTCTGCAATAGTCGACTCCAGTTCATTTTACAGATGAGAAAACTGAGGTAAATAGGGTCAGATGACTTACCCAGGATCACAGAGTCAGTAAATGTTTGCGGTCTGATTTGACTTAATGAAGTTGAGTCTTCCTGACTCCCTGGGACTCCTTAGCTGCTCTTAAGTACTTCATTATTATCTGAAAAGTACACAGGATTTATGTCTTAACCATATGACCATTCATATATTTTTATTTTGCTGACATCTTTTACGCCAGGTCTCTTTAAAAACTGCTCATTTAAAATGTATTGCAAACTGCTCATACTCCCAGCGTCTCTCATCTGGGTGATAATTATTTTTAATTATTCAGAAGCTGTATTGTTCAATGATTTGGGGTCCTTAAAATAACTTTGAAATGCTATGATTCTTCTAAAATGTTTTTCTTGTTAACTTTTGTTTATACATCACCATTATTTTTTAATCATCATTATTGGATACATTCCTCCCTCCTCCCCTACCCAGATGGGCTGAGTGTTCCCTAGAAGTACTTCCTTAAAAATCTTCCCTTCCAACCCCTCTTCCCTAGACTGCCTAGACAGAAAACCAGAGCTTCCTACCCATGTCAAAACCACACCCCTAGATTGCAAGTCCTGGTTTAAACCCTTTGTCCCCTCTTGGGCAAACTGTAGCCTGAAACAATAGTACATCTGCAACTCAATGAAATGTTAATTCTACTATCTGTGGTCGAGTGGAATGAGGAAGGAATATTTTTATTATTTTTTGCCCCCTAGTGGGAGAGAGAAGAATGAACTGCTCCAGTGAGACCGGGTAGCTTATAGGTTTGCAAGCATTTTACACGTTTTCTCTTTTGATCTTCCCAGCAACCTGCCAGGCAAATGCTACTTGTGGTTAAATCGTTTTTTCAGTTATGTCTGAATCTTTGTGACTCCATTTGGGATTTTCTTGGCAAAGATATTGGAGTGCCATTTCCTTCTCCAGCTCATTTTACAAATGAGGAAACTGAAACAAACAGGATTAAGTGACTTGTCCAAAGTCACACAGCTAGAATCTAAATTTGGATTTGAACTAAGATGTTCCTAATTCTAGACTCAGTGTTCTGTCAACAGGACCATTTAGAACTATTATTACTTTATCTTATAGTAGAGAAAATTGAAGCAATGAAGGGTTAAATGACTTGACTGGGCCACAACACACAAATCCTGAAGCAGGATTTGAATACTGCCTTTTCTGAGCATTACATAGCCATCATTTTAAACACTGTCCTAAGGGAAAAATAGAGGGGCAGCTAGGTGGTATGGTGGATAGAGTTCTAGAACTGAAGTCAAAAGGACCTGAGTTCAAATTTGACCTCAGACACTTAACACTTTATCAACTGTGTGACTCTGGTCAACTCATTAATCCCAATTGCCTTGCCCTCTCCCCCCAAAAAATAATTTTTTAAAAAAGATTTAAGAAAACAATAGAAAGTAAAGCAAAGTAGAGAGTTTAAGGAGGGGGGGAAGAGGGGGAACTGGTTCTGGAGGTTGGGAATGACAGGCGTTATCTCTAGTCCCAGACAAGATTAGCTACTTGTTGGGAGTGAATCCTTAAGCTTATATATCTGGGACAAAACATAAAAATATTATGATCAGAAGAGACTGCCTGATCCATCACATCATGGAGATGAAATAAGGCCCAGAAGGGGACCATTGGCTTGTCCGGGGTCAGGTGAGTTAGCAGATTGAGCTCTAGACCCTGCTCCCTTACTCCCTGTCCAGTGCTATTTGTTTCTACATAAACTTTTTGCTCATCAATCATGAAACTGAAGGAATCGAATTCTGCCTCTTTAGATGCCAATCCCAGGACTGAATGGAGGAGATTCTTTGTTTTCAGCACTCCCCAAGAAGGTCTTTCTGGTCAATCAATTGATTAAGGAATATTTATTAAGGCTCACCAGTGTGTAGGATGTTCAGGGAAGACTAGCACCTCTGGTGTGAGGGCTGCTGAGCCCTTTTCAGGCCTGTTCATCCACCTTTGGTGTCCACCCGTCCCCCAGCTCTCACCTCTGGCTCCATGAAGCTGTAGCATGTGCAGAGGCCACACCCCTCAAATCACCTCAGCAGATGGCTAATACACTATGGAATGCCTTGAGCTTGGTCAGACATGGAAGATGTCCATCACCAGGCATCCTGACTCTTATCTTGCTTCTGGACTTTGAAGACTCTGGAAGAAAGAGTGAGGCAGATGACTGTGCAACTCTGCCTTACTTAAATCCAATTCACAAGACTCCACTTTGAACAAGGTCTAAAAAGACAAAAACTCTGTGAAGTGAAACCTAATCTTTCTTCTGTGATAGTAGAACTCTCCCAACTTTTTCACTTATCCTTAATCTATTTCTGAATTTTCTGGTTGCTTCTTTGCCCTAAAACCTGACCCTGTCTCCCCATCTTCAAAAAAATCATCACTTGACCAATCCATTTTCCACTAACAATTTGCTCCCTGTTGTGGTTAAAGTCCTTAACAAGGCATTCTACAGTAAGGATTTCCACTTCCTTTCCTTTCACTTTCTTCTTAACTTTTTGCATCCTGGCTTCTGGTTTCATTATTCATTCAAAACAGTTCTCTTCAAAGTTACTAACGATCTCTTAATTGTCAGTTCTTTTGTTTGTTTGTTTGTTTGTTTTTTTGCTGAGACAATTGAGGTTAAGTGACTTGCTCAGGGTCACATAGCTGGGATATGCTAAGTGTCTGAGACTAGATTTGAACTCAGGTCCTCCTGACTTCAGGGCTGGTGCTCTATCCACTGCGCCACCTAGCTGTCCCAATTGTCAGTTCTAATGGCCTTTTTTCAATATTCATCCATTTTGACCTTTCCACATCTTTGGACCTTATAGATACTTCTTCATGAAACCTTTTTCTCTCCAGGTTTTTGTGACTGTAGCCCTCCTGGTTCTCCCACCTGTCATCCTGTCTCCTTTGCTGGATCTTTATCTATGTCATTCCTGCCCACTCTGGCTGTCCTTTGAGAACCTTCTCTTTTCCTTTATGCTATTTTACTAGATGATCTCATCAGCTCCCATAGTTTCAATTATTATCTTTCTGCAGATGATTCTTAGTTCTAATTGTCCAGTCCTAATCTTGTTTCTGACTTCCAGTCTTGCATCTCCAAAATTCCTAGTAGACATCAAACTGGATGCCCAGTAGACATCTTAAACTTGTCCAAAATTAGGCTCTTTATTGTTCTAATTTCCCTATCACCATCAACATTCTCCTAGTCATTCAGGTGTTGTCCTCGACTCCTCATTATCATTAAGTTGCCATGTCCTCTTGCTTCTACCTTCTTTTGTTTATGCCCTCTGCACTCCTCTGGCATTGTCACCATCTTGATGCAAACCTCATCTTCTCAGGACTGGACTGTTGGAAAGTATTCCTGCCTCAAGACTTTCTCCACATCATATCATCTTCCCCCAGCTGTCAAACTGATCTTCCTAAAACGTGGATCTGACCATATCACGCTTCCTATTCACAATTAACTCCAGTGACCCCCTCTTACTTCCAGCATCAAATAAAATCTTTTGATTGACCTTTAAAACCTTACATAACCTAGCCTTTACCCACCATCCAGTCTTCTTACACTTAACTCTCCTCTATGTCTTCTACAATTCAGTGGCACTGGTTTGTGCTGTTCCTTGAACAAATATTCCATCTCCTGCCTCCATCTTCTCTGGCTGAACTCCATACCTGGAACAGTATTCCTCTTCATATCTGTCTCTTGGCTTCTCTGGCTTCCTTCAAGTCTCTGCCAAGGTCCCACCTTCTACAAGAATTCTTTTCCAGTTCTCCTTAACCTTACTATATTCCTTCCATGACTACCCTTAATTTATCCTGTACATATCTTGTTTGTACATAAGTTTTTACACATTATCTCCCCCAGTAGACTGGGCTCCTTCAGCACGGACCATTTTTTCTTTCTTTTTCACATAGGTGGTTAGAAGTCACTATGGCTGACTAAATGGTGTTTCTTAAGTCTTTGGCTCTTGTCAACAGAAGAGATGTTTTACTCTTCCTTATTTACATTCATAATCAGGGAGACACTTTCATAGAACCAAGAATTTGGTTTGCTCACCATTTAGAAATGATAGATAAATTAGGAGAAAGAGGAACAAAGGTAATTTCAGTTTTGGATGTTGTGGACGCTAATTAGTTCCACAGAAATTTTAAAGGTGGGTAAAAGACATTATAGTGAAGTTTTGTAAATTTATGCTAGAATCTAGTTATACTCTATTGGTCAAGATAATATTATGTGGCCTGCGCTTGCATCAGCAATTACATAATTACTGCTTAACCAAATTGAACAATTAATTAGAAGGGACTTGAGAGACTATCTAGTTTAACTCAGAATGGAAAAGGAATCTCCTTTCTACTCTTAATATAGTGCTCTGGTCTCTATTTTAAGAGCTCTAAGAGGTAGTTTTCTATTATCCCTATAGACAGCCCACTTCATTTCTGGACACCTTGAATTGTTAGGAAGTGTATCTTGGCACCTAGCCTAAATTCATCTCTTGGCAACTTCCAGCCCTTGTCCCCAGGCTGCTCCCAGGGACAAACAGAACAAATCTAATCCTTCCTCAACTTGTGAAGTGTAAGAAAAGATAAATGCCTGCTATTTGAATTAAAAAAAGGAAGAAACTCAGCAGGTCAGTCACAGATGGAAATAAATGATAGCTAACTCATCCCCTTTGAGTCTTTTCCAGACTAAACATTCCTTTAGTTGATGCTTATTTGAACCAAACTTTAGGTCTTTCCTAGGCAGTTAGATGGCACAGTCAGGAGGACTCATCTTCCAGAGTTCAAATCTGGCCTCAGACACTTATTGACTGGGCAATCCTGTGTTTCATCCTGTTTGCCTCTGTTTCCTCATTTGTAAAATGAGCTGGAAAAGGAAATGGCAAACCACTCCAGTATCTTTGCCAAGAAATCCTCAAAAAAGGTCAAGAATCAGACATAATGAAAAACACCTAAATAACAGCAATAAAGTCCCTCACTATACTGGTTACTCTCTTCTGGGAAGACTTTAGCTGGGTTGCACAGGGGGTAGAGTGTTGGGTTTTGAATCAGGAACACCTCAATTCCAATCCAGCTTTAGATGCTTATTAGCTCTGTAACTCTGGGCTAAATCACTTAACCTTCTTCAGCCTTGATTTCCCTATCTGTAAAATGAGGGATAATAATAGACAACAATTAGACAATATTTGTAAAGCACCTTTTAAGCCTCAGAATACTAGCTATTATTATTATCCATGTCTTTCTTAAATAATGGTACTTATAACTGAAAACAATATTTTGGATGAGATCTGATGATTAAAAGTAGAATTTTAGTGAGTGAGTAAGGAAAATCATGAGTTACTGATTCAGGGCACAGAGTAAAACAAATGGGGCCACAGCCCAAAAGGAGAATCAATATGATGAATCAGAGAAGACTAGATATTTCAACTACATTTGAAATTTATTTAGCATTGGTGTACAGTTGTCAACTCAGTCCATTTTTGTGAGGTTCGTAGTACAGTGGAATGGGAAAGTATGTGGCTGAACCATCACCAAGAGATGGGGAAGTTTGCATTCTCTCAGCTGTGGTTCTTGATTTTCTTTTCTAGTTAGATACGTGGGTGTGTTTCTCTTGGTTTTTGTGTTCTGGAGCTAGGAAACAGAGCTGAGCATTGATGGTCTTTTTAAAAATCTGCCTTTTAGAACCACATTGTTGACCCTCCACAACTTTTTTCACTCTCTTGATAGCTTGGAAAAGTTGTCCAGCATTGGGAATCTTTCATAATCTTTTATAATAATTGTCTTTCAAGGCAATCATATGGGTGTGTGTGTACACACATACATATGTATATGTACATATACATACATATATATTTTAAGGAAGATTTTCTGAAAAAATGGGGTCTGGTGAATTGAATTTTTCTATATGGTCAGCATAGGCTACATGTAAGAATGAAATGGCTTCATTATGATTAGATTTCCCATAGATTATTGGTATTATTGGTACATTAAGACAGTTGGAACTCCAATGATAACTAATAAAGCACAATCCTGAACCAATCATGATTACATTAGGGAAGATGGCCTAGGGCAGCATGAACAAATATTTATATATACTAAGCCATGGTGTAATGGACAGAGTAATGGCACTTATTAGCTGTGTGACAATGGGCAAATCACTTAACTTCTCTGTATCTCGCTTCCCACAGTCCTAATAGAGTTGGTAGGAACTTCATTTTAAAGCTGTTGATCTGGTTTAACTTCCTTTATTTTATAGATGAGAAAACTGAGGTCTAGAAAGATTAAGTAATTTGCCCAACATCACATTAGTGATAATCAGCAGAGAGATGATGATGATAATAAAAGCAGGCCTTCTAAATCCAAAGCTGGTGCTCTCCACTTTAATAATAAGTGATGTATTTGCCTCATAGGATTGATGTGAGACTTTAAAGCATTATCTAAGGGTCAGCTAATTATTATTATTTTGTGCTGTAATATTGTTGTCATCTGGACTGTAATTAGTAGTCAATAGTGGTGTATTCAGACTGTCGTTGGGAGGATACTGCTATGTCTTGCCCTGTGATAGATAGCTCGAACCACAATGTTCTTTGGATCATGATTTATAGGAAGGTAGTCTTTCCATTTGGAAGCCTGTGATGGAACCTGCCCTATATTCCAAGGGCAGAGAGTTTATATAGTTTGTGATTGGTGGGAAATAGGGTGGTCTGAGCTTGGCTAACATGGTAATTAATCAACATTGGGACACAGCTTGCCCTGTGATTGGTTACTAGCTGAAGCTGTTCTTGCCTAAGAGGTCCTAATTCTCAGTAGGGGTCAGGCAGTATTGACAACTCTGTCCACTAGGAGGAGTCCAGATACTTGGCAATGAACAGGCAACCTAGAAACAGAGGTAGGTATGTGGTAGGAGACGGGCTGACCCTATGGGCCACCCATCCTCTCTCCGGCCTTTCTATCTTCCGTTCTCAGCCGAAGAAGACATGCAAAGTACTCTCACACATTCCGGCCTGGGACACCTTCTTTTTAGTGTTCTTAGCTCTTGCTAGGGAAGCCAAGTTCTTGCTCATTGCTTTTGCTCTTGGACAGAATTCGGGTCATGAGGGGAGGCGAGCCAGGGAGCTCCAGTTCTTAGCAGTAGGCACTCCTTGAACCACCATCTCCTCCATCTCTGACTCCAAGTTGAAAGTAGTCTCCAACTATGTAGGTATGTTCATATTATTAGCTTCTGTTTAAAAAGAAAATCCACTAGGGAAATGATAGAAAATCCAGGATCTAAGGGTAAAAATTGGCATAAATATTTCACAGACTAAATATCAGGATATCAACGCTAGAAGAGATCTTAGAGAACTTATGACACAACTCTTTATACCAAAGTGGAGGAAATTGAGGTCCAACATTGAGCTAGCACACAGATAGCTAGTGGAGTAAGGTTCTGGTTCGTCCACAGTACCACAAAAAAGTCACTAGGACTGAAACCCAGACATCTTAGCGACTGGAGCAGCTTGCCCACCTCTGAGCTGAGCATGGGGGAATGAGAAGGGGAAGAGGGTGGAGGAGCACATGTACTTTTAGACTGGGCTGCAGGGTCCCTTCCAATTGAATAATTCCCTGTGTTGGCACCAAATGGAGCCTGGCCACTGGCTGCCCTAAAATCTCATTGTGACTGGCATTAAGGGATTAGATTAGCTTGCTGGTTGGCCTGCCCAACTTCCTTGGGTTCCCTAGATGACAGAGTCTGGATATTCACAGAGCTAGATGGGATCTTAGAGACCTTCTTACCCCAAACCCATTGGGGTAGGTTAGTCTCAGGAAGGGGATGATGTCCCTCCTGCTCCTTGGGGTCCTAGAAGCTGCAAGAGATGTCAGATATCACCTCCATTGTCTTCCAGGGACCACAAGGTACAGTTGTTCCTATTGTGAGGTGGGAGGCCTGAGAGAGAAAACTTCCTTTTCAAAATTGGTGCCAAGGGTAGCAAGTTTTAGTGAAAGGGGTTCCATATGGAGTCAGAAGGCTAAGATTCACATCTTGGCCCTGTTACTAAGAACTATTGGATCATGAACAAATCATCTCCTTTCTCTGAATCTCATTTTCCTTTCCTGTGAAATTAGGAGGTTGGATAAGGTCATCTGTACCACCAGTCCTAGATCCTATGAACATGGGATGAACATGGATTTTGGATCTGGGAACCAGAGCATTGCACTAGAAATCAGGATCTGAGACCGGGTTAGGTTTGGAGCCTTTCCTTCTTTCCTCTTCCCAACCTCACCTTCCCAGTTGCTACTTAACTCTCCTCAATCCAGAAGTACTCAGTCATTCCATCATCCCTCAGGGAACCTGTAAGTAGTGGTTGGGGTGGACATTCCAGGTCAGGACAGAGCTCTTCAGAAAAAAAGAGTGAGAGAGAGAGAGAGAGAGAGAGAGAGAGAGAGAGAGAGAGAGAGAGAG
>JAJPUD010008037.1:30043-96421 GCA_023553655.1 Myrmecobius fasciatus
GAGAGAGAGAGAGAGAGAGAGAGAGAGAGAGAGAGAGAGAGAGAGAGGAGGACAAGGCCTAGCAGTTCCTGTTCAGGGTTTCTTAACCTAGATTCCTTGAATTTGTTTTTGAAAAAATTTTGACACTTAATATTTCAATAGAATTGCTTTCCTTTGTAATCATATGCATTTTATTTTATTCATTTAAAACATTTATCCTGAGAAGGGATCCCTAGGCTTCCCCAGTCTGCTGAAAGGCTCTGAGACACAAATAAGCTTAAGAACCCATGTCCTATTAATCACATCTCACTTTATTCATCAGAAATCAGAAATGATTTGTAGGGGAGTTGATTGAGACAACAAAATCTTGGGTGCTTCAGTCCCATGAAACATTAGGAATGCCCTGAGGGTTGGTATAAAAGAACTTTTCAATGGAGAATCAGGAGGCCTGAGTTTGAGCCTTAGTTCTGCCTGTTGAGCATTCTGCCAGCTCCATTTGTTGAACTCAGCAAATATTTGTTAATTGACTGACTGAGAATATGACCTCAGGAGGCCCTCCGTGTACTTGTGAGTAGGTTTGTACACATGTGTTTGTGTGTGTTTGCATATAGACATGTACAGTGTGACTAGCACAAGGCTGACTATCAACCCCCCCACCACCACAATTTAATCAATTCCAGTAGTTCTCCATTGCCTCCAGTCACATAAAAAATCCTTTCCCTGACATTTAAAACTCTCCATAGCCTTGTCTTCTTCTAGGGTATCTTCCACTGTTGCTCCTTCCACTCTCCCTCCCACCTCCCTTGCTTTCCTCCTTGCTATGATTGACCTGGTGGAGTGCTCCAGCCCCCAAATCCAAGCCCTCTTTCCTTTCCCTCCCTCCTGCCTTCCTTCAAGTTTCTACTAAAGTTCCACCTTCTACAAAAGTCCTTTCCCAGGATTCTTTAATTTTTTAAAAAATTCTTTAACTTTAGCATATTCCCTCAGAGAAGATCTCCAGTTAGTTTGTTAGTACGCGGCTGTTTGCCTGTGGTCTGTCCCCCAAGACTTGGAGCTCCTTTGAGACCTAACGTGTCTTTTTGCCTTCTTTTGTACCCCAGAATGCGGCACCTCGGCGGTACTTAATGCTGTTTGACTGATTTCCCCCTAATGAAGGAAGACTGGTTTAGTTTTGGGCAGGTATCTGGGGAAACCAGATGTGAGCAGGCCGCTTCTCACTCTGCCCTATGTCCCAGCCTCACCCAGCATCCCCCTTCCTACCCCCCCCCCCCCCGTTGTCCCCAGGACACACAGCTCCTCTGTTGTTGACTTTGTCTGCCTTCCCGGACAAGCTTGGAGGCGTGCTGAGCATGGGGACGGCAGAATGGGCCAACAAAGCCACGAGGTCCCCGGCAGGTCAGGGACTGGGGCCTAGGGGTTCCCTGCAGACGGGAGTCAGCCCTGCTCCCGTTCAGAATCCAGGGCTCCCAACTCCTGGCTCGGAGGCAGAGAGGAGCCTCCGTCACTCCCCTTTTAGCATTTCCTTCCATCCTCCTGTTCTTTGCCAGGCAGTGGGCCGAGAGGACCTGGCAGTCCTGGGGCCGTTGTGTGCCGCCCGAGGCCGAGGTTCTTAAAGGCTTTTGGCAAGCAGTTAGGGGACTTCAGAGCCCACCTAGTCCTTTCAGCCTTGCCCTGCCCGCCCAGGCTTCAGCATTGACCAGCAGGGGGCAGATTTTCCAGCCATTTGGCTCCCTTGACTGGGGTGAGTTGCATTTCTCTTCCTGGTGCCACCCAATGGAGCCCCGAGGCTTTGGGCTGCCCCTTGCTTCTCCAGGCCTTCACTCTGGGAACCAAGGGCCCACAGTACCATGGGCTCCAACAGCTGAAAGCAACCTCAGAGACCATCTAGTCCAGTCCCCTTCTACTAAGCTGATGTGCATTATTCAGTCTCTCCATACTTGCGGTGTTCTCCGCCCTTGTCTCCTTGGCAGTCAGTCTGGTGCTGTGCAAAGAATCCTGCATTCTTTCAGTGGATTTGGGGTCTGGCTCTGACCGCGGGCACTCACCTCCAGAGTGTCATAATCTGGGCGCCCCCGTTGCTGAAGGCGTCCCCAGGAGGACCGCCAGCTTGGGAGGGCCCTTATGCTGGGGAAGAGAAGATGCGGAAGGCCTGAGGGTGGGAAGGCCATCAGACCTGTTCTGTTGGTTCCAGAGAACAGAACTCAGAATAAGAAGTTGGGGATGCAAGAAAGAGGTTAATTCCATCCTGATCTAAAGAAAAATGTCCTAGCAATTAAAGCTGCCTCAAAGTGGGAAGGGCTGCTTCAAGCTGTGGAGGGAGATGCTTGAGCAGAGGCCTTGGGCTCATTGGTCTAATACATAACATTATATGGTGTAACACTCCTGTGTGAGAGGGCTAGAGGACATAGCTTCTGGGGGTTCTGTTCTGGGGTGCAATATAAAGACCAATTTTGTAGGATGTGAACCAGGAAATCACAGGGCTCAAGTGTGGGTCTTGGTTCTGCTTCTTACTCCTTGTGTGACCTTGGGCACGCGTGTGTGTGTGTGTGTGTGTGTGTGTGTGTGTGTGTGTGTGTGTAGTGGAGAAAGGGGTGGGAATGGTCTGTCTCCTCATTTGTAAAATAAAAAAAATGGGCTAAATAAGTTCCGAGGTCCCTTCTACCACTTGTCTAATATTTTCTAAGATTTCTCTGAGCCTTAGTTTGCTCATCTGTAAAGTGGGAATAATTATACTTGCATCATCGTGTTATAAAGAAAGCACTTTGTCAATTCTTAGTCACTATAGAAATGTGTTAGTCTTGGGATGCTACAGTAAATGTGATTGCTGAAGATAGCCTTGTGAGGTGGACACTGCAGGGATTATAATATAGGTGACATAATATGCCACACAGCATACTGCAGTTTAAAAAGAAAAGATAAAATTTGTCCCTAGGAATCTTAGTTGAGAAGAGCCCAAGGGAGGCAGGCAGTGGGCTTCACTGGGATGGTATTGGCAGACTGTGTTCTCTCAGGCTGGGCTTCCAAAGCACACTGGCCCAGTGGGGCTGACCACTGTCCCTTCCTCTGGGCCCCTCTCAAGCCAGGTCTCTCTGATCAACCCAAATAGCCTGTCAAGGCCAGTAGTGTAGATAGTGCTAAGGAACACAAACAGAGGAAAATTAGTCCCCAAGCAAATGGGGCCCAAGTCACATGCTACAGAGAAAATAGCCTGAACAATGCCAGGGATGAGGAAAGGAATGGGGGGGGATGGGAAGGGAGGGGGTAGGGGAGAGGTGATGCTGCGGAACCTAGTCTCCGGCATTATTTCTCAGCTCACAATTAGTTCTCAGAGTCATTCATAGGATTTAAAGCTCTAAGGGATCTCAGAAATCTAGTCCAACTCCTTACCTCACATACACATTACAGTTAGGAAAACTGATTCCTAGAGGAAGGGAAATTACCTACTGGAGGTCACATAGTGAGTCAGTAGCAGATTTGGTTCTGAGCCTTAGTTTCTCCATCTTTGAAATGGGAGTGTTGATAATACTTTCTCTACCTCATAGATCTGGTGTGAGGAAAGCACCTTGTAAACTACTGGAAATGTGACTTACTTATATGCCACCATCATTAACCATCAGATATAAACTCCTGAAAGCATGCCATTTGATCTGGCCTCTAGTATCACTTCTCATTTCAAGCCCATCTTGATCCTGTCACACTGGCCCATTCATTTCCATCCAAAAATGCATTTTACTCAGTTCCATCTCTATACCTTTGCTCGAACTATTCCACCCCTGGGGGAAAGGGAAGAAGGGGAAAGAAAACAACCATTTATTAATCACCTACTATTATGTGCTGAGCACACTAGAGTGTGACAATCCAGAAACCTCACTTCTCCTTCTACCTAAAGGCTCCTTTCAAATTTAATGTAATTCATAGAAAGTCCTTTAGGATCACTCTCAGTGTCCAAAGATTTCTTGCTCCTCTGAACTTCCCTGGCTTTTAAAATTATAATGATAGTTAAGTTTTCTAAAGAGCATTCTGCTTTACAAAGCAATTTTATATAATTCTGTTTAATCTCAACAGCCTTGACAAAAATTATTGTTGCCACCTTGTTGAAGAAGCAGCTTTTAAAGCATACCACAGCTGCTTGATCTCTTACACAACATTCATAAGGCACCCTCTTAGACTTCAGTTATGCTTGTTCCCATCACTCCTACAAGACTGCAAGCTCTATGAGGACAAGGGCTAGGACTAGTTTTCATAGCCCTATGCAGAGGGCTAAGCACAGTTAGATACCCAGATAAATGATTGAATGAGCATACCAGTTGGTTCCTAATAAGCCACTGTAACAGGAAGCAGCGTTGTGAAGAAAATCCATAGCCTGACCCCAGCCTTTGCTGGAGACAATTTCACCCACTACTGTCCCTGTTCACCCTTTGCCCAGAATAGCTGCCAAGGAATTTTACAAATTTCTTTCCATCCTGCCACTTTTCTCTCCTCCCCTTAACTCCCCTTAATCCAGGAAATGGCCCCCAGATAAAGATGGGGCCTCTGTAGGGTGGTATGATCCATTTTTCAGGGAAGGGAACTAAGATATAGAGAAGAAAATTACCATTAAAGAATGGTGGAGCCAAAAGAGTCTTTAGAACATGGGATGTCAGAACTAGGTTGGCTCTAGCCTAATCATTCTAGCCTAATGTGTTCCTTTGACAGATGAAGAAAACACGATCCAGAATGGAGAAAAGACTGGCCCAAGAGTGTCTGTCAGTCCAGGTTTTCTAGATCTCAATGCAAGGTTTTTTATGACTCCCAATAGACCCATTTTTGTCCCCTTCCTGAGCCTCAGGGCTATCTGAAGGGTTAATTCCCTACCACTTTTCCGTGTGTCATTTAGTGAGGCAATCCCTAAGAGGTGCCATTCCTTGGAGTGACTAGTTTCCCCACCTTAGCAGAAGTTTATAGGGTTTTATGATTGGAAAGGACTGTAGAAATCACCTAATTCAGGCCCCTCACTTCGTAGATAAGGAAGCTGAGGCACAGAGTAAGAAATACCTTGCTCAAGGTCACATAGATAGAACTGGGATTTGAACCCAGCATTTTTGGTCTTAAATCCACTGATCTTTCCACACCATGCTGCTGTGTACTTGTTTATAAAACTCTTTCACCAGGCACCTTTATCTCTCCTTTGGAAACAAGATCAGAACAAATTTGCTTAGGCCCAGAGGGGGGAAAAGAGGCTGTTGACTTTAGACCAAAATCTAACCTTTTAAGAGAAGTGGTGAGCATAGGGAGGACACTGCCTCTTGCATAACCCAGGGGATCCATCTTGCTGGCCTGGGCCTTTTTTGGGGTTAGGGGGCAAACCAAGCGGTAAACTAATTCCCTGTTAATTTTTTAAGGCAGAATCAACAGGCCAACAATGATTAGCAGGTGGGTAGGCTCATCTTAATCGAGGGAAACAGGCTAAGGAAAGTCAGCAGGCAAGGCCTGTCCAGAGAGCAGAGGGCTTGAGCCCAGTTATCAGTTAACCACAGGGACTCTATTTCCTTCTGGATGGTGGCCTTCATTGGGTGCCCTCCCTTTTCTCTTGGAAGCACAGAAAATGGCTCATAATTGTTGGTCAGAGTTGACATGAATTGATCAAGGAATAGAAGTTAACTGAAAATCCATTATGTGTAAACTCCTGTGCTAGGCACTGGCCTTCCCCTCGACCTTCCCTGCCCCTTTCAAGGGCCTACACTCTAGTTGGATAATCAGAACTCGAATACCTGGAAGCTCACTAACATTTCCAGGCCTTGTGTTCTCAAATACCCAATGAGTGGTACTGATAGGGCTTTGAGGAGTCAGAGCTGGAATAATTGTCCTTTAAATGTACAACATAGAATGTCAGAGCAGAAAAGGACCTTGGGGCACAAAACATGGAAACTTATGGGTAGAAGGACCCTTAAAACACTAGAGTTAGATTATTAGAATTCTAAGTACCTTAGAAATGTGTAAGATGGTTAGGGCTGGAGAGGCCAACATGGACTATAGAATGTCAGATCTGGGAAAGAGCCTTTGAACTTAAAACAACAAATGTTAGATCTGGAAGATCCTTAGAACATAAAACAGAGAGCATCTGAGGTGGAAAGGACTCTCTTTTTTTGTAGGGAAGAAAAGTGAAACACAAAAAGGGTGTTAAGTGACTTGTCCCAGTTCTCACAGAGTTTGAAGCAAGAACCAAGGATTCTTGCAAGGGGGAGGGGAGAAGGGACATCTGAGCCTTCGGGGGAGGGCCACCCAAGCTGAATCCTACCTTGTCTCTTGCTTGTGGTTGTCAGTGAGTGTACCCCAGCTGTAGTTCCAAGAAAGAGGCCGTAGGCTTTAGTGGGCCCAAGGGAATCCTTCATGACCAAGGGAAAGGCAAAGATAGGGGGGAGTCCAGAGGAGGTTGATCCCTTTGGGGTTCCAGGGAACTGAAAGAAGTGGCCAGGTCAGGCCCCAGTGGAGGTGGCTGCTTGGAGTGGAGTTTGGTCAGTGGTTGGGATCTATATTGTGAGATAGCTAGGACTTTGTCCACAAACTGGAATTTGAAATTTCAAAGGGGAAAAAGCTAAAGTGCCCTATCCCTAGGAGTGGATATGGCTCTTGGCTTTTTTCCTCCCACCCCCTAGCCCTTCACCCCCCCCCACTTCTGACTTTTGTTCTTTGTCTTGATAATTCTTCGGCAACTGGGTTGGGGGGTGAGCACAGGAGCAGGTGGGGTAGACTAGGACCACTTGACACAAGAAAGTCCTTCTGACCCAGCTCCACATAGACCCACCTCAGCCCATATATCTGCTCCTCAAAGAATGTCTGTTTCATTGTGATTCTAGAATTGTATTACCCACATCTGGACTGCATGCTCCAGAACCTGGCCTTTACTCTTTTGTAATCTTCCATATTATCAGAGTCCTAGAATGATGGAATTGGAAGGAACCCTACCTTGGGCTTAGATCACAGGATGTTGGAGGGGTTGTAGGAGAGTCAGAAACTGGAAAGGGTTAATGCTTGAAGAGATCTTAGAATACAGATTGTTAGAACTAATGTCAGAACATTAGCTTTTATAACTTTTGTAACATTTATAACTATGGACTATCAGAGATAGAAGAAGCTTTAGAACCCAGAAGGTGAGTGCTAGAAAGAGCCTCAGAACACAGTCACAGGTGGGAGGGACCCTGGAGCATTGAATGTGAAAATTAGAGGGGCCTTTCAACAAAGAATCTCAGAATTAGAATGAATTCTTAAAGATCATTTAATCCAACCTTTTCATCTGGCATTTGGGGCAAATACAAGCCAAAGTACCCAGAGTCACAGATAGTACATTCATGGCAGACCTGGGACTCAACCCCAGTCTGCCAGAGAATAGAAATAAAAGCAATGAGCACGTGTTGCAGAGAAGTATAAGGTAAAATAATTAGACAGATTCAGAAGTGTAATAGGGCAACTAGATAGCTCAGTGGATAGAATGCAGGGCCTCGAATCAGGAAAACCTAAGTTCAAATTTAGCCTCAGACACTTCCTAGCTGGAAATCCTGTTTGCCTCAGTTTCCTCATCTGTAAAATGAGCTAGAGAAGGAAATGGCAAACCCCTCCCTTATCTCTGACAAAAGCCCTCCAACGGGGTCATAAAGAGTTGAATATGATTGGAATGACGGTATAGCAACAAAATATGTGCGTTGTCTTGGTAATGAATGGTTTCTGCCTTGGTATGTATGTCCTTAAGGGAAGATTTGTTTGGGGATGTTAGGGATTCTTGGTCAGGTATGAGTTGGATTAAAGGTCTTCTGGGGTCCCTCTAAACACTAACATTTTATGATTTCTAGAGCAGCGTTGGATATTTGTGTCTCCAGTGCCAATTGGCATTCCCCATGGGCCCCGAACTTGTCAAAGCTGGGAATAAAACCTGGTGGGATGGGATTATTCCAATGCAGGCTGAACAGGTCCCTGGGACGGTGTCCTAGAACACAGGAAACTCAGGCTGCTGTTCCTCTCTCCCACATGAGCAAAGTCCCTGCTGCATTGCTCTCTTAGGAAATTGACTTCCTAGATCAATTGGCTAGAATGTGATGCTGATAATGTCCAGTTCTTCAGTTTGATCCTCAAATAAAAACCATGGTCCTAGTTATTTGGAGGAGGCAGAGAAGTACGGTGGAAAACCCAGCTCTCCCTCTACCAATCACTACTTGTGACCTCAGGCAAGAGGTCTCTCTAGGCCTCAGTTTTCACATTTGTAACATAAGGGGGGGGGGGGAGATGGGAACCAGAAGACCTCTAAGGTCTTTTCCAACTCTTATGTCTATTCTTCTGAGCCAAGAGAGAAAGGCTCTGTTGAATGCTGGGCTTTCTCTGCTGCTGCCTTAATCATTGACCTCAGCAGCTAATTTGAATTCTGCTAACTTAGAAGTATGTCTCTTCCAGCAATACCCTTCTCACTGCTCTCTTCGCCCCAAGTCTCTCTCTACATACTCCACGCTGATGACAAAGTGACTTTTCTAATCAGGTGTAACCATGATTCTCTCTTACTTAATTCCAAATCAAATATAAACCCCTTGGTTTGGTTTTTAAAGCTCTTAACAACCTGACCCTTCCTAGAGTTCTTGTCTTTTAACACATTAATCCTCTTCCCATATTGGAGTCCAGCCACACTGGCCCATCTGTTGTTCCCTTTGAACTACCTGCCCCCATCCCTAGAATGTTCTAGTTTCCCCATGACAATTAGTCCTTAGGTCCCTTAAAGGTTCACTTCAGTTACCACCTTCTCCAGGAAGTCTTTCCAATTTCTCTCTAAGGCTAAATTCCATCTGTACTGTGACTATCTTATATGTACTGATTTATTTTCTCTCCTCCATTAGAGTCTAAGTTCCTTAAGGCCAGGGGATGTTTTTGCTTTTTCTTTGTTTCCCTAGCACTTAGCATAGTCCTTGGTATAGAGTAAACACTTTATAAATGCTTATTTACTGATAAGTTAATAATTATGTACATGGATCAAGAAATAATGTATCTTTCAATAGAGAAGAGTGTGAAAAAATGTTTTTTTTTTCTTTTGTTTTGTTTTTTTGTTGAGGCAATTGGGGTTAAGTGACTTGCCCAGGGTCACACAGCTAGGAAGTGTTAAGTGTCTGAGGTCAAATTTGAACTCAGGTCCTCCTGACTAAAGAGCTGGTGCTCTATCCACTGTGCCATCTAGCTGCCTCCAAAAAATAAATGCTTGATAATTGAAAAAAATTAATTTCCCCCCAAAAGAAGTGATGAGTAGACTAGAGTTCATTCTATCTTGAATGGTAGCTTAAGCATGGACACAATTCTCTTCTCCTAGGCTCAGTCTTGTCTCTCTTGGACAAGTGCCCTGTGGAGCTCAGGAGATAAGTTGGACCCCAATGAATGAGGCCTTGGGTAAGGATTGGGAGGGTGGGAGGGAAGGAGGGAGAAGTAAGGAGAGAGACCACAGGCCGATGTTTGACTTGATATGAGGGCCTTATCTAATCAAAGGGGTTATTTGGATTGAGTCTGGGGGGAGGGCCAGCCTAGAAGACTGGCCAGGGATTGAGCATATATTCACAGGGTCTCTTCCTCACAAATAAATCATGGGGGTTCCTCTTCCTGAGAGAGAGATGGCACTTCCAGAAGGCTAGAATTCTGGAGGGCAGCTTCTTTGGGAAGATACAAGGCTGTCCCAGTTAATGTCCTCCTGATTCAGGGAAGTAGGGCTGGCTTTGGAGTAGGAATACATTGTTCAGATCCCAGTCTTACTTCTTGTTGTTATCTCTCTTTCCTTCTCAAAGAGAACCATGACATCAGGGAGGGAATGCCATGCCATGCAAGTGAATTGGATTTAAACTGAGGGAGGGCTGTGCCTCACTCTCCCCCCCCCCCCGGGGCCATCGGGGTCCGGGGGCCGGGTTTGGATCAGAATGGCTGAAGATAGCCCTGGATGCAGTAGAAGACCTTGGGCTTTTTAAGCTAAGGTATTCAACAGGTTTCAGTTTGACTGAAGCTGCTCCCATTCAGTGATTAATGCTAAGTAGCAATTGAGGCAAAGAATCTCCTCTTTTACCTAGTCCAAAAGTAATTTATTTAGTAATGAATAAATCTGGAAGAGGAAAATCCTCATGGTTCTGGCCAAAGCAGAAATGATTGCTATTTACATTCAATCTGAGTCAATCAGGACCCAAACAGTGACTAAATGGAGCTTGGCCTAGGACTTATTGGTGGCCAATGACAATCAGATTGGTTTTGATTTAAAGTATGGTTCTTAAGAAATAAATCCAGTCAATAAACCCCAGGATATCTTGGGAGTGTTCAGGGGTTCAAAAGAAAAGGAAAATGCTTTTAAGAACATCTTATTAAGTAAAAGTATTTATTAAATATATCACCTTAGATTGTTTTCCCTGTTAGTAGACTGTCAGCTTTGATTTTCTATTCTGTAAAATAAGAGTTGGAGGCTATGAATAAATATAATTTAATATACAATTGCTTTTATTTTTATTTCTAAATGTTTATTTTGCAGATATCTATTAAATTTAGAATACACTTAGCAAAGAAGTAAAATGAGAAGGTCGATTGACATTTGCACTACCAAACCTTAATAAATGTCTACTGTTTGGAGGGCATGAGGCTAGATGTTAGGAATGTCAAGCCTATAATAAAAAACAGCACCTATGTTCAGGTAGCGTCCTGTTTATTGGATGTTCTCTAAGGTCCTTGCCAACTCTATATTCTTGGATCCTTTTCCATCAGAGGAATGGGGAAGGCCAGCCTGCCCATCTAAGTAGCATCTAAGAGCCAGATATTTGAGATTGTCAGAGATCATTTCATCTATCCACCTGCCTCCAGGAAGAAGTATGCTCAGATCAGTCCAGATTTCTGTAGATCATCTGTATTTAAAGATATCCATGAAGGAGGCCATCATGATTATACTGAGGATCATAGCATGACTTCTCTATAGCTTTTAATTACTTAATTAATACTGTTGACCACTCTCCTCTCTTCTCTGGGTTTTGTGATACTGTTTTCTTGGCCTTTTCCTCCATAACAAGGTGATATAGTGGATAGAGAACTGGACATGGAAATAGGAAGGCCCAAGTACAAATCTGATCTTGAACACTTAATAAATTTATGATCCTGGACAAGTCAATTTAACAGTTTCCTCAAATGTATAATAGGGATAATAAATAGCACCTACCACTCAGGTGGTATGCCACTACTGGCATACAGTAGACATTTAATAAATGCTTATCCCCCTTTCCTTCCTTCTACCTATCTCTCAATCTCTTTCGTGGGATTATTATCTATCTCCCATCCCTTAAATTTGAGTATAGCTCAAGATTCTGCCCTGGGCTCTTTGCTATTTTTACTCCTCCTTCCTGGTAATTAAATGGTTAATTTTTATGTCAGTAATTCTCCTGTCTGTATTTCCAGCCCTCGTCTTTATCTCCTAAATTGAAGTTTCTTGTTACTAACTATTGGACATCCTTAACTGGGTGATCCATACACATCTGTAACTCAATAGGCTCCACAGGTTTACAACCACAGAATTGTCTTCTACTCCTTTCCCTCACCCCTAGCTGCTCACAATCTAATCAACTGCCATGTTTTGTGGATCTTGCTCCTACAACATCCCTAGTTTCCCTAGATTTATTTTAGACCCCTCCTTATATACCCTGTGATGCAACCAAAAGGCCTGGCTTTCTCGTCTACATGTATAACAACATCTCATCTTTCCCCTTACGGTCTGCCCCCATGATATGAACGTTTTTCTTTCTCATCTCTGCCTCTTGGAATCCTTAAGGCTCTTCAGTTCAGGTGCTATGTCATCCCCTCCTCCCACACCCAGTTGTTAAATGATAGTTGAAGGAGTACTTCAGGGATCTTCCATTTCATCAGTGTTTATACTTCCTCCATTTAGGTGGACTCAACCCCCAAGGAGATACAAATTCCACACCTTAGTAGGCATTGAAAGTATTTATGGCCAAAAATCATCTGATAGCCAGGCTTTCTTTGGCCAGACAAGCCCTTACCAGCTGTCATACATCCCTTGATAGTCCCATGCTCAAGGCCTTTTTAGCTTGAAAACCACATAACTAGTTAGTATCAGCTCAAGACTTGAAACCACATCTTCTCAATTCTTTCAACTCAAGGAGCCTTCTAACACTTGCTTTGTACTAGGATGCCTGGAGATAGAATGCTCCTAGTAGGAAAATAGGCCTTGCTCTCAAGAAGCTTATATTCTACTAGTGGATCCAACATGTAAACAGATAATGAAAAAGCAATCATTCAAGGTCCAAGAGAGCCCTTATACCAAGGGAGATGGCTTCCCAGGAAGTGGCATTTAAGCCAATCCTCAGGCCACTGGGCCATGCTGCTTATTCACTAAGCAGATATGGAGACAGAAGGCCTCAGAGGAAGGGGGAAAAAGAGAAGGGTCAAGACAGATACAGAGTTAGAGGCCTATGGACTGAGGTGGACAGCGGAGCTTCTCTGAAGAAGTGAGACTAGAGTCAGGCCTTGACCCAAAGATTTCATCATTTCATGATCACTTTTTCCCATGTCTAACATTACTGCCCACAGTTAGGAAATGCCTTTTCTGCTTTAAATCTAAATGTCAGCTTGGAATAGGAAAAAATAATCCTGAATTTTTAATCCAAAACCCAGATTAAAATATTTAATAATAATAAATTTTAAATTAAAAAATAAAAATAAAAAAGAAAGCCTAGATTTGAATTTTGGGTTGGCGTCTTCCCTGTCTTTGTGACTGAGCTATCAATTGGGTTCAGTGATCATTTATTAAACACCTATGTATAACACTATGCTGAATAGGTGCTGGGGATACAAAGAAAACCAAAACTGACCCTGCTGGTAAGAAGTTTTCATTCTCCTGGGGGATTAGGGAGGGGGTAGAAAAAAAGGAAAGGGAGAGGAGGAAGGCATGTCACTGCCCTGGTATGGGCCTCAGTTTCCCTAGTTGAAAATGAGTCTTGCAATAAGTCATTTCTAAAGTTCCTTCACTTATGGCATTCTATGTTTTAAGGTTTCTTCTGGTTTTCATAACTTCTGTTCTCTGTCCTAAGGTCCCTTCTAGTTCTGATATTCTATGATAGAACACCTTCTAGCTTGAATGTTCTGAGTCTTTAGATCAAAAATCTATTTTCTACATATGAAAGTAATTTATTCATTCAGCAATTATTAAACATTTATTATAGGCCAGGCATTGTCCTAGGCACTCAAGACACAGACTGTTTCCCATATTTGACCTGCTGGTCCTTTGAAGGCTGGCCCCTCTTCTGGGGAAGATGCTGCTTTTGCCTGGCATGATTGCAATCCCTGATAAGACTTTTTTTTCATGATGCTCAAGAAGTTTCTTTTCTGCTGTAGGCAAGTCACTACCTCTGTCCATGTCTCAGTTTATTTATTTGTCAAAGTAGGGTGTTGAACTTTTGAACTGTATGATCTTTAAGTCCCATATAGCTCAAAAGCCTATGATCTTTTAATTTTGTTTGCTGTGATCGGTTTTTTTCCTTTAGGCAAATAGCCATTTCCCTTTTTAGGTTTCCTCCATAGAACCAATTTCTTAGAAAACTCAACCAAAGCCCAGAAGTAAGGAGGGTAGGGAGGTCATAGAGAATTCAGTGTCATTTCTGTTTGAAAAATCCCAGCCTTCCTTTATGACTTTAGAGGCCCCCTGAAATATCCAAGACAAGCTGCCTTGACTCTCTAGTTGCATCAACCCATGTACAGCTAGGAAGGGAATAGGAAAGAAAATTGAAAGCATCCCACTCCCTTTCCTAGAACTGGAGCACATTGAGCCCATGTGATGAGGAGCAAGTGATTTCTCTTTCCTCTGCATCTTAGTTTCTTCAGTGGTTAAAGGAAGGTAGCATTATATACTTCACAGGCAGGGTGTTTATAAGGAGAGCACTTTGTGAACTTTGAGGCTGGGACTTATTGCAGTTATTATCAAGGACATCAGTTATTGCTACCCTGCAAGAGAAATGTGAATGGAGCAAGGGAAGGGCCAGAAAAGGGAAATGAAAATGACTAAGGTATTGTCATATTCGTGGAGTAGTGTGGGGCAATGGGAAGGGCCCTGGCTTGGGAGGCAGAAACCTGACTTTGACTCCCAGTTTGCCACTTGTATGACCTTGAACAAGCCACTTGCCTTCTCAGAGCCTCCGTTTCCTTATTTGTAAAATAGGGACAAAACTAAACAGAGCCATCTACCTGATTAAAAGTAGGATCAGTAGATTAAACAAGATCATAAAGTATTAGAAGGGACCTTATCAATCATCTGATGAGAAAGCGAAGGGTAAAGCTTTTAAGTGGTTTGCCCATGGTCAGTTAGGAAGCTGCAAAACTCAGATTAGCACGGAGTTCCCCTGATTCCTAATCTTAGATAATAGATGTAAAAGTGCACTTTTCTTTCAGTGCTTTATTACCAAGTTTACATCTCTGCTTTTACAGAGTTTGCAGTCTAGTGAGAAAGCTACAATTCACATGTGAAAAATTAAATTCCGTGTATTTGTGTCCTGACTTCTCTAGAGTATGGGCTTCCAAGATAGAGATTCAGGCCAGCTTTTTTACTCTGATTCCCCCCCCCCTCCATTCTCAATCCCCAAACAGCATTTTTGCACACAATAGGAACCCAGCAAATAGTTGTTCATTTAATTTTATTTAAATAGTAACAAAAGATAATAGAAGAGATTTCACAAGACCCTGGTAGTGTCAAGTTTTTAGAAAAGAGAGATTATAGTGTCCTGAGGTGGTCAGGAAAGGTTTCTGCCAGAGGTAGGAAATGATTTGAGATTTAAGAGATGGGGAAGAATTGAAGAGGCAGAGAGAGAGGAGAAGGAAAGGGAGGAGCAAAATATGTTCAGGGATAATAAGGTGATTCTTCTCCCTGGAACAGAAGGTGATTGATGAGGATCAAAGGAAGACAGTTTGGAATGATGGGCTGGGAATGATGGGATATGAAAGGCCTTGAATGCCAGATTAAATAGTGTAGAACTCTGTATTTGAAGCTAGAAGATATGAGTTCAAATCTTAGGTTAAATGATGAAATACTAGTTGGGTGATATCGGCCAATTTACTTTATCTCTCTGGATTTTGGTTTCTTTACCCATGAAACAAAGGGATTCAGTCCCTATGATCTTAGCTGGCCCCCACGGTTCCTTCTAGCTATTCATTCTATGATTCTAGGACTTGTGGCTGTATGTTATCCCTTAACCACTCAGTCTCCATTAGGACAGACATGTAAATGATAAAACTTGAGCAAGCTACCACTCCCAGGTATGTCAGGAAATGGCTTTGTCAACTTGAAAGCACTCTAAAAATGTGAGCTATTACTTTTATTATTATTAAAGTGGAAGGTCAGGGGAGGGGAACAGAGAAAGATCTTTAAGGGCATGAGGTGTGTTCACTAGATCTCGAGGGATTGAGGAAAATATGTTCACATTATATTTCCTTCAAAATATTCCTTTCTTTCAGACTTCCCTCTTTCCATCAAAAGTCCCATCATTCTTCCAACCTTAGAATCTTGACATCGTTCTCACAACCTCACTTTTGCTCAATCCGTATCTCCAATCAGCTGCCAAATCTTGCTCTTCCGTCCTCCACATTTCTCGTATGGCCTGTTCTCTCCATTCCCACATCTATCCCTTCATTCAAGTCCTCATCCCTCTCACCTAGATTATTGCAATGTCCTCTGCACTGGATTTCTTGCCTCAAGTCTCTTCCCATTCTAGTCTTTTCTCCACACTGTGACCAAAGTAACATTCCTTAAGCACAGCTGTGACCTTGCCACCCCTCTACTCCTTAAACTCCGGTGGTCCTTCTCACATTTAGCACCAAATAAATACTCCTCTGTCTAGTTTCAAAAGCCCTTCACAATTTGTCCTCAGCTATCTGTTTCAACCTCACTTCACATGACTCCCCTCCAGTACTCTGCAATTCAGCCAAACTGGCCTTCTCTTTATTCCTCACACATACTGCATCTCCTATCTACATAACTTTGCATTGATCAGTCCACCCCTCCTCCCTCAGCCTAGCATTCCCTCCTTCCTAACTTCTGTCTCATAGAACCTGTCTCAGCCAGTGTTATTATTCAGTCATTATGTGGCTCATGGACTTTTGCCCATGGGTTTCTTATCTTGGCCAAGATACTAGAGCAGTTTGCCATTTCCTTCTTCAGTGGGCCCCCATTTTACAGATGAAGAAATGAGGCACATAGGAACTAAGTGACTTGCCCAGAATCACATAGTAAGTTTCTGACGCTAGATCTGAACTCAGATATCCTTGACTCCAAGCTCTAGCCAATGTGCTACCTACCTGTCCTACTTGAACATACAGCAAAAACACCACCTTCTACATGAAGCCTTTCCCAATCATTCATTCCAACTGCTAGTGCTACTTTGTATTTCCTTGTATTTATTTTCTTTACACTTATTCTATATGTATTTATATAGCTCCTAGCCTTCCTGATTAGAGTGCAAGCTCTTTTCAGGTGGGGAGTATTTCCTATGCTGTATTGGTATTCCAGGCACAGTGCTTTGCACATAGTAGGTACTTTATAAGTTCTTGTTAATTGTTTGATGATGCTCAGGAAGTTTCGAAGAGACTCATTCAGAACAAATCAAGGGAAATCCTTCTTCATACAATAAGATCTATGGAGTTTGTTACCCCCAATCGATGACATAGTGGGGAATATAAGAGATTTCACTCCCAGGTCATAGATCTATAAAGGTAATTAAGGATGTGTGACGCAATGGGAAGAAAACTCCATACCCAGGCATCTGAGACAGAACCAAAGGGAGAGAGGGTCAAATGGAGTTTTTCTTGAGGACATGGGCTTCTAGGAATGCATCCTCCCTGCTGTCACCGAGTCCCTGTGCTTCCCCTCCTGATCTTCCAAGGTCGGTCCTCTGTGCTACAAGACCCGACAGCACTCATAGTAGCCCTTTCTTTTGTAATGTTTTGCTCCTCCTACAACCGAACATAGCCAAGAACAGTTTGGGTTAGTTACACATCCAGTCAAGGATGTGTAACTGAATCTGCCACTCATTGGCTATGTGTCTTTCTGTGCAACTTAGTTTTCCCATCTGTAAAATGAAGACATTTCACATAGGAAGTAGTCTAAAAGCTGGAAGAGACCTTAGAGTCCATCTCATCTGACACACTTCTAGAGAAATTGAATGGCTAGTGACAACCAGACAGTACAATGAATAGAGCACCGGCCCTGAAGTCAGGAGGACCTGAGTTCAAAGTGACCTCAGACAAGGCCACTAACTCTGTGACCCTGGACAAGTTGTGTAACCCCAATTGCCTCACAAAAAAAAAGGATTCATACCATCATACAAACACACAAAAAAAGAAAGAAAAGAAAAAGAAAGAAATTGAATTACTTTCCCAAGATCACATAGGTGGTTATAGAGGAGCCCAGATTTGAATGCAGATATTCTGACTTAATTGGTCTCTTAAGATTCCACTAGCACTGACATGGGATAATGGGGATGTATGGGAGCACATTCCTAAATTTGAAGTTGATTTGAATGCTCTGTCAACAAATCCCTTATTCAAAGACAGAATATGGAGTTGGAGGACCTGGTGGCATTTTATATGTTCTTAAGGCATCGTGAAAGAGATTGAATCATAGAAGGCAAGAAAGGCATAGTTACAAAAATGCATTAGAAATAGAGCACAACTCTCCTATCTTGCACATAGGGAAACTGAGGCTCAGAGAAGGGTGTCTGTACGCAGCAAGAAAGCAGATCTAGAAGCGAGCTCGGGTCAGACCTCCCAATAGAGAGAAAAGACTAAAGTCAACATTGGAATATCGAGAGCGAAGGGGATATTGGGTTACTAAGAGGTAAGGAGGAGGAGTGGCAGAGCTTTGGAAAGACCACTAGACTTAGATGAGGTTGTTCACTGTGAGCTGGGTGGTCTCACATTGTCCTTTCAGCCTCAGTTTCTCTGTCTATAAAACAGAAGACTGGATGATCTTGAAGTCCCTGAATGCTAAGCTCCATTCCAGCTCTGCCAGGATGTTCTAAGGACTCTTGTCACATTAGCATTATGTGATTCTGTGGACTATGGCAAATCTTGTCACCATGGACATTTACTTGGGGATCATGTATATCTCAGGGTGGCTAGGTGGTACAGTGATCAGAGCACTAAATTTAAAATGAGGAAGACGAGTTCAAAACCAGCTTCATATTCTTATGAGCTGTGTGCTCCTGGGCAAATAACTTTGTCTCTCTCAGTTTTCCCATATGCCAAAGGGGAGTAATAATCATACCCACTTTCCAGGGTTATTGTAAGGATTAAATGAAGTAATAGTTATAAAGTACTTTGCAAGTCCTAAAATGCTATTTAAATGTTAGTTATTATTATTTGACTGCATTTTTTTGAGGCATTTAGGGTTAACTAACTTGTCCAGGATCATATAGCCAATAAGTGTTTGAGGCCTGGAGTGCCATAATACATTTTTTTCTCTGAGGCAGTTGAGATTAAGTGACTTGCCTAAGGTCACACAGCTAGGAAGCGTTAAGCTGGATTTGAACTCAGGTCCTTCTGACTTTATGGCCAGTGCTCTGCCCACTGCACCATCTATTTGCCCCCATAACACATTTCTTTAGAACTAAGATACTATTGCACATATTTAACCTGTATCAGATTGCTTGCTGTCTTGGACAAGGAGGAGGAAAGGGAAGGAGGGAAAAAAATTTTGGAGTACAAAGTTTACAAAAATGAATTTTTTAAAAAGTTTACCAAAAGGTGTTTAAAAATTTACAAAGTTACAAAAATGAAGGTTGAAAAATATCTTTACATGTATTTGGAAAAGCAAAATACTATTGGAAAAAATTTAAAAATAGAATTAAGAATCTAAGGATTATTAATAAACATTTAATAAACTTCTGCTGTTATGCTTGGCACTTTTCTAGTGCCACTTTTCTAGGCCTGGAAGATACAAATACACAAGTGAGATATTCTTTGTCCTCCCCATTCTCCTAGGGGGATAGAACATACAATATTAAGTGAATTCAGGATAAATACAAAATAAATAGTGATTTGGTTTGGGGCACTGCAAAGAAAAATGACCTCTTGAATGAAGTGGCACTGTGACTGAGTTTTGAAGAGTGCTGAGACTAGGCAGAGATGAAAAAGGAGAGAATTCCAGGCACAATGGAAAATATTAGGAAAAGAATGAGGGAGGATCTTTTCATTTTCTAAGGAGAAAAAAAGATTGTCAAGAAGAGAAATGGATAGAAAACAATGACCAGTGTTTAAGAGAAAGAGATGCTTGGAGTTTAGTTTGAATTCCTCATCCTGTCACTATGTGATCATCAAGGGGAAATTTTTAGATGCTTCTTTTTTGTCATTGTCACTCCAGAGCCTAATACTGTGTCTGGAATATTAGATGCTTATTGAATGCCAATCCATCAACAAGTATTTAATAAGCACCTGCTATATGCCAGGCTCAGACAAATACAAAGAATGAAACAGTTCCTAGTTCCATGATTTTACTGAGCTAATGAAAGAAACCACAAGCATATATTAATATATGTTGATTAGAAGTCAGTGTATGCAGTTGGAGAATGGCTGAATAAGTTATGGTATGTGAATGTTATGGAATATTATATTTCTATAAAAAATGATCATCAGGATGATTTTAAAGAAGCCTGGAGAGACTTGCATGAACAGATGCTGAAGTAAAATGAGAAGAACCAGGAGATCATTGTACACGGCAACAAGATTATACAATAATCAATTCTGATGGATGTGGCTCTTTTCAACAACGAGATGATGCAGGCCAGTTCCAGTGGTCTTGTGATGAGGAGAGCCATCTGTACCCAGAGAGAGGACTGTGGGGACTGTGGGAACTGACAGTGGATTACAACATAGTATTTTCACTTTTTGGGTTGTTTGCTTGCATTTTGTTTTCTTTCTCATTTTTTCCTTGTTGATCTTATTTTTCTTGCACAGCATGATATTTATGAAAATATGTATAGAAGAATTGCACATGTGTATTATATATTGGATTGCTGGCCATCTAGGGGAGGAGGTGGGAGAAAGGAAGAGAAAAAATTTAGAACACAAGATTTTGTAAGGGTGAATGTTGAAAATTATCCTTGTATATATATTTTGAAAATAAAAGGCTTTAATTAAAAAAAAAAGAAATCAATGTATGAGGAGGTCTGATCATTTGAGAAATCAGTGAGGTAGAACACTGGTCTTTGAATAAGGAGACTAAGGTTCATATGGGAACCTTAGCCCAGGTATTTTCTGTGTGTATATGAAAAATCAATACACCTTTCTGCACATCTGTTTCTTCATTTGGAATCATGAAGACTATAGAAAGTGAAAAAATAATATTTAAATATTAATATTAATTAGTATTAAAATGGCGATGATAAAACTTACATTAGCTGCCTCACTAGGAGATGCACAAGTAAGAATAAGGCTTTGTAAACTTAAAGCACTCTAGAAATATGAGCCATGGCTGTAATTTAGCCCCCCTCCCCTCCTTGAACAGATGAAGAAACTGAGGGAGGTGCAAAATGCTACATTAGGAAGGAACTCAAAGGTTATCTAGTCCAGCTGAGACTGGGGGAAGTTGTGGTCTGCCCAAGGCCACCAGAAGTGGTGTTTGAACTTGGGTCTTTTGCACGGCCCGGGTTCTTTCTTCGGTATCACTCTGTGAAGTGACTTGTCCAGCACTGCATTGATAGTAAATGACAGAGCTGAAGATTAAACTCAGGTCTAATGGCCGCCAATTGTGGGTTGTTTATACTGAGTGTTAGGAAGCAGAAAGTTCTATCCATGACTTAGAGGGCTGTCATTAGTGCTCAGGATGTCAGCCCCAGATCCAACAGTCAACCTAATCATGATGGCCCCCATAAGAAAGGGAAAAACCCCAGGCAAGCCTAACCCAACCCTACTGGCCCAGCCCCATGGTGTCTACCAGAGGGTAGGAAGATTAAAGATTAACCCCTACCCCTCCCTAGCCTCTTGCCTCCACCCCTCAGGAAAGGCTAGGCCCAGAGCTCGGTAAATCCTCTCAGAGAAATGTTTGAAATCTAGGAGGACAGAGAGAGGGATCAGGGCAGAGGCAGAGGGGACAGAGAGGCAGGGTAGGAGGCCACAGCGGCCCAGTGGGAAGCAACCCGTGTCCGGTCAGGAGCCTAACAAGTGGGAGCTGGCCACTCTGGACAGGCAGCAGAGAATGCGTCTCTCCAAAGCCCTTGTCGACATGGAGATGGCTGATTACAGTGCTGCCCTGGACCCGGCCTACACCACTCTGGAATTTGAGAATGTGCAGGTGTTGACCATGGGCAATGGTAAGTCTGCCGGGAGGGCCCCTAGGGGAGCAGGGGCAGGCGATGTGCCCAGATGTGGACAGCCACAGACGGATGCAGAAAGATGGCAAGTTGGTACAGAGAAGTGGGTTCTGTGTGGCTCTGGCGAAGTCTGGAGGTGCCATACAGGTGTGTGTGTCTGTGTATGGCTATGTGGAGGTGAGTGTGTGCACAGGCAAGCTTCACTAGGCTGCTTCTCCTCACTAGTTCTCATTTTCCTCAAAGATGAAATGGTAAAGTTGAATCAGATCATCTCTAAGGTTTTTCTTCTAACTCTAATAGTCTGTGATCTATGTAGAGATATGTACAGATGCTTGGACAGAAGCTTTTATAGGACATAGAGTGAATTGGCGATCTTGAGTCTCCCGTGCCGGGGTTTTGGCTTTCCTGGATTCCTTCAAGTCCTAGCTCCCTTGTGCCAGAAGTCTTTCCCAATCCTTCTTAATTCTGGCGTTTTCCCTGTGTTGATTGTTTTCCAATTTATCCTGCAATATTTTGATTGCATGTAATTATTTACATGTTATCTCCCCCATTAGATTGATTTAAAGCAGTATCTTTTGCCTTTCTTTGTATCCTGCTTAGTACAGTGCCTGGTACATAGTAGGTGCTTAATAAGTACTTACTGGCTGACTGACTGATTTTGGCTGGTATGCCTTCTGTCTCTAATGGTGGGCTATGGTTCTTACATTCTCCAGGGAAGGGTGGGGCAATAAGGAAAGAAAAAATCTCAGGGATTTAGGAGAATACACAGGAAGGCGAATTCTCAGAGAAGGCAGATGAGGGGAGGAGGTGCCAGTATATCACAGGGTGTTCCTGGGTTAACCATAGGAAAAAGATTTTTGGCAAAGTGGTTTCAAGAAATAAGAAATCATTTGGGTACCGTGTATATATATAAATCTATATTTGTGTCTTATATTTGTATATGTACATGAGTTCTATTTTTAAGTTCATTTGTTTATATGCTTATGACATTGCTGCTATGTATAAGTCATACTATAAATCTGTTTGTGTTGGCATATGAATCCAAGTCTCTGGGTGCCAATGTTGCTGTCTCACATATGTGTGTGTGTGTGTGTGTGTGTGTATACATACACACACACAAGCATACACATACACAGACTTCGACTAAGTGAAGGACTGTTAGCTTTGGAGTCACAGAATCTGGTTTGAAATCTTGGCTCTGCAATACATTGTGTGGCATTGGGGGCGGGGGGAGTCAATTTATTTTTTGACCTCAGTTTCTTCATCTGTAAAATGAAGGGATCAGACTAGACCCCTAGTTTCCTCTAACTGTAGATCGAAGACTCCTCAAACTTGCATAGACATATAAACTGAGCCCTCCTAGTGTGTTTACTGATCCTATAATCTGAGATAATCAAATATTCCTTCTAGCCCCAGACTAGCCCAAGAAAAATAAAGCCACCTGAAGCTAGAAGTTGATGTCTAATGAAACAGAAAATTCTCAGGCTGTAGTACCTTAATGATCTCTTTTATGTAATCTCTGACCAAGAAAGCTGGGTGCATATATAGTCAGAAAAGTTTGGAGACAAGGAAACAGCTTGGATTCAGGCAAAGAGCCCTGGCCTGTTCCCAAATCTGCCACTAACTGGCTATGGTGACAATGGCTAAGTCACTTTCTTTTTCTGGACTATTGTTTCCTCCTTTGGGAAGGGGGAACAATGAATGGCACTTCTATTATTCCCCTTCCCCCAAAGGGCGATGATGATGATCTTATTATTGGGAAAGCTTTTGAGAAAAAGAAAATTTGGTTGGAATGGCTGAGAGCACAAACTGTCCCTGCACAACCATTCCATTTGCTCATGAAAACACACTGCTGGCTAAGGCCCAAGGCCTGGTTCTTGCTAGGAGCTGTGAAGAAGATATTTTACAAGTTGTTGAGAGTGCCATAGGAAAGTGTTCCACTGTTGTTATGATCACAAAGCCCAGGACTTGGGGTACAGCTGTTAACCTGGAATGTCCAAGCTCCAGTCCATGATTACTGAATCTTTTTTTGCCATGAATCCCTTTGGCAGTCTGGTGAAATTAATGTACTCTGTCTCATAATGGTTTTGGTGTTTTGTTCTTTTTTTTAACTTTATAACGGAAGGAAATGTCAATTTTCATTTAAGGGTTAGTGAAAATAAAGATGTGGTTTTTTCCCCATTCAACTGTTTTATGGACCCTCCAGAGATTTGAAGTTTCATGGATACCAGGTCAAGAAGCCTTTTCCTGGCGGTTCCCAGGAAGCTTTTGCTTCCTGCTTCTAGAGATGGGATACAGCTAATAGAAACCAGGACCCTAGCTGGATGGATTCTAAGATCTTACATATTTCCTCCCAGAAGCCAAAAGAGGCAGAGAATACAAATAATTATCTCCTTTTTATAGATAAAGAAATAGCCTCAGAGAGAAAGTGACTAGTCTTGGGTCATTCAGCAGGGAGAAGACTCAAACCCAGGTCGTCTTTTGACTCCCAAGTCCAGTGTCTTATTTACTGCCTTGATGCTTTCCCCATAGGAGTAACTACAAGCTTCTCCTATGCCTCTATTTCCTCTGGCTTCTGTAGACTTCCTTCAAGAAGTAGTTAAAGGATTATAGAGATTATAAATCTGTTTGTGTTGGCATATGAATCCAGATCTCTGGGTGCCTTTGGTGCTATCCCACACATATGTACAAGCACATACATACAAATTTGGAAGGACTGTTGGCTTTGGAGTCATAGGAGAGGAAGTTAGTAAGGGAGATCAGGGGCAGAGGACAAGTCTCCCCCAGAGGGGAGGTTACAGGATAGAGTCTCTGCTAGTGCAGATAGAAAGGCATTCTCTAGCCACATTTTCCCCAAAGGACCAAGGGGGCAGGTTCCATCCATGTCCCTTCTGCACAGGAACCATCCCCCACCTCAAGTGAAGTGTACCTGTGACTTAGGAAACATAAAACAACTCTCTCTCTGCCTAAGTTAGGGAAGCAAGAGTTTCCTGGGGTGGTCCACAGAGTCATGAACTGGACTTGAGAGAGTTCCAGGTTCTAGATGTCACATTATGTGACCTTTGGCAAGTGACTTCTCTCTGGGATCAGTTTTCTCATTTGTAAAAATAAGGAAATTGAAGAAAAAATTATATTTTATTACATTTCTTATATTTTATATTATATTATGTTATAATGTCATATTGTATTGTGTATTATATTATGTATTACATTTTATATAATTCCAGTTTAGTTTTGTTTCCTGAGGGCCCTTTCATTTCTAACATTCTGTATTCTAGGCTAAAGATTTATAGCTGGAGAGAACCTTGGAGGTCAACTCCTTAGGACCATAAATGATAATAATAATAATAGTAATTAACATTTATATAGAATTTACCATGCACTACACACTTTACAATTATTATCTCACTTGATCCTCACAGCAACCCTGGAAGTTAAGTACTATTATTATCTCCATTTTACAGATGGAAAAACTGAGGCAAACCACTTAAATGACTTGTCCAAGATCACATAGCTAGTAAGTCAGACGAGATCTGAATTCAGGTTTATCTGATCCTTAGCCCAGTGTTTGGTTCCCTGCACATTTAGCTCCTCTAGACCTGGGAGGTCCTACTTAGAGGTCATCTAGCCCAAACCTCTAAATTTACAGATGAAGAAACTGAGATCTAGAGAGGTAAAGTAAAGGAATTTTTCCAAGATCTCACAGATATCATATCACACTATTCTTCTAGCCTGGAAGCTTAGTATTCTAGAATGTCCTGCTTGTGGAAGAGCTGAAAGTGAAGTGATTTGGAGCTGTTTTCCTAATGGGCAAATGACCTATGATGGCTGCTTTCTTCTGACTTTCCTCTCCTCCATATTCTTCTTCATCCAATTCACCCCTATCTTGGTGCCTTCTAGAGTTTGGAGCTGGGGGAAAGATTGCCGCCCAAATTTATCTGCTTCCATCCAGAGCCTCTGCTCTGAAGTCTGGTGGGAAGAAGTCTAGGCTATATCCACACATACCCCCAAGTTCTAGGACATTAGAAAAAAGTTGGCCCTTCTCGACGCCCCAGCCTGTTTCCAGAAACGCCTGGCCATTCTGCACTCAGAACCCAAATCAACCATCTGGAATCTGCCCAGTTCTCTCCAGTGTCTCTCTAAGTAACCAAAATTGAGGAAAAGGGACTCTACACTCCCTGTGGATGGAAACTGTTATGATGAGAAAGAAAAGAGGGCAAGTAAAGGAGAAAGGATGAAGAGCTTAACAATTACTGTGTCTTGGCAATAATTCACAGAATGCTTGGGGCAGGAAGACAGGGAGGGCAGCTGTGGGGCCTCTGGGTCTCATCCCATGGGGGAGGCAGAACATCAACGCAACCAACCTGAAATAAGATGATTTTGTATCTATTTTCAGTGTGTGACCTGGAGTTTGTCTGAGAGTTATAAGCCTAATAATAATAATAGTAATGATGATGATGATGATATGTGCTATTTATGTATATGTCTGTATATATACATATATATATACTCCTAAGGAATACTAGAACTAACAGATATATAGAATCTATCTCATCAAAATCTGCCTTCAGGCTCAGAGAGGAAATTGAATGGGATAAGGGAACATTTCTGGTTGGTTAGAGACTTAGAGCTAGAATCCTAGAACTCTGCAGTTCTTTCCACTATATCATGCTGACTCATATAAATATGCCCTTATCTATGAATAGGACACATTTTTTTAAAAGTATGTTTTCCATAAGGATAGGAATTATACAGAGTTGTTCAGGAGGCCTAGTAAGCTAACTCTTATTGAAGGGAGAAGGAGATGAACAGAGACAGGTAAGGGAGTCTGATGGAAAACAAACTGTACTTGAAGTCAGGAGACTGGCTCCAAATCAAGGCCCTGTTACTCACTAGTTGTTTGACAATGGGCAAGCCAATTAAAATTTATGTGTCTCAATTTTATCATCTGTAAAATAAGATTTATAACATATACACAATCTCTTTCACAGGGTGGTTGTGAGAGTAAACACTTCATCAGTCTCTAACAACTATATAAATGAAAATCATTGTCATTATTATTCTAAACTCCATTCCTGGGGACAGGGTAACAGTGCCTAGTTCTTAGAGTAATTGAGCTCTAATTCAAAGAGAATCAACTTCAAGAAGGAATCTAGAGCAAGGACCCAGAAAGAAATTTTCACCTTATTTTTCCCAGGCCTGAACTACACATCTGCAAACTTTTTTTTAGAAGTATTATAATCTCTAAATTGACTTATCTATTTAAATTAAAGTTGTATTGTTCCATCCCATCATTACATATGGGAATTAATGCATTGCTATAGGTAGAATAAGTGCCATTTTTAACTAGAATTTGTTTTAGAAATAAAATTCTTTGGAAAATGCCATCCACATCCAAAGAGAATTATGAAGACTGAATGTGGATCGAAACATAGTATTTTCACTTTTTTGTTGTTGTTTCTTTGATTTTCTCCTTTCTTGTGGCTTTTTCCCCTTTTGAGATGATTTTTCTTACACAACATGACAAATATGGAAATATGTCTAAAAGAATTGCACATATTTAACCTATATTAGATTGCTTGCTGTCTTGGGGAGGGAGGGAGAACACAAAGTCTTACAAAAATGAATCGAAAACTATCTTTACACGTATTTGGAAAAATAAAATACTATTGAGAACAACAATAATGAAGAAGTAACATCTTTACACAAACATCATTCATGGAAAATGTAAGCTTACCAAGATAATAAAAGCCTATGACTCCTTGCACATTAGCTCCACAGAATCTTGGGGAACTTCCACTATTCTCTGCACTTCTCCCCCTCTTCAACCCTGAGGCTTTTTTTGAACACTTAGGGGGCTTCTGTAGGAGTCTAACAAGCTTCCAAGGAACTCCAAGAGGGGTTGAGTAAGTCCTCCCTGTGATCATCTCCACCTAAATTTGGACCCCACCTCCAAGATAGATCTAGAGACTATCTACTCTTGTAGCCTTTTGATTTCTCTTTAGTGGTGGTGGGGTACTGGACCAGGTTGTCATTCAGACCACCTATATGTTTATGATCTCATCCTTGGAATCACTTTGAGGCTAAATCTCAGGTGGCTTCTTGGAGATGGAGAGAATCCTAGGAAGTTAATAAGGAGCACCTTGCTCCCTCCATCAGTATCAGCCTCAGTCTACCGTACCTTGCCCCGAATCTTTTTGGGCTATGAACACCTTTTTAGAAGTTGGACACAGTTGCACTGAGGTAGAGGTTCAAAACTCCCAGCCAATTATTTACTATTTTATTTCTATTGAGGCAGAGCCAAAGGCTACTATTGGGTTGGTGATCCAATAACCCCAACCCAATGGGAGCTGGAAGAACCACTTTTTCAAAAATCATAATCCCTTGACACTACAGTGATTGCCTCTAAGGCCTAAAGACACCTGTGCTGAGGGAGACCTTGGAGCAAATATAGGAAGAGGGAAGACTCTAGGAAAGGTCAAGAATAGATAAAACTAGGCTCTTTCTGCCCAACTGCTGCTAGTTTTTCTACCTTGCTGAACTGGTTCCTTTCTGTACCATGAAATCATCCCTTGGGGGTCCCAAATGTAGAGTTCAGTGGAAAGAACTAGGATGGAAAATCAAAGGTTCTGGGTTCTACTCTCGACTTTGTCCATTATAGGAAAAGTCATTTCTTTTCTCTTTTCTTTAATGTCCTCCCTTATAAAACAACAACAACAAACAAACAAAAACCAAAACCAAAAAATCTCCTAGATACTCTCAAAAGCATTTCTAGCTCCAAGCTCTACCTAGCCTCTAGACACTCTCCAATTTGTGCCTCCTAATACATCTCTTTTTGCGCCTCTACCCCATGTTGTGAGCCTTCCCTGGCCAAGGAAATGAAGAAGTTCTAGTAGATTTCCCTGGTGGGGAAATGGTGTAGATAAGAGTTCTGAATTTGGTAGCAAAAGATCTCAAGCTCCAACTCTGACACTTCCTAGTTTAGTTTCCTCATCTGTAAAATGGAGATAATAACTTATATTCCTTACCTTCCAGAAGGAGTTATTGCATTATAAATGATAAAAGCTTTAGCAATGTCTGCTGTGATCTAGATCCATCCCGAAGAGTTGTTACTCTGCAGGTAGTATCTCCCTAGAATTAAGACTGGGAGATCCCAGTCTTAATCTAATCCTATTGGCCACTGGGTAGATAAATCTTTACTCATCTCATGATGGAATTAAGCTAAAATATAATCTCCCAGAGGGAAAATTATTAATATACAACTCATATTTCTATAACTCTTTAAGGTTTACAATGTATTTCCCTATTGACACTGTATACTAGTGTGTCACTATTTTGATTTTACAGAGAAAAAAACAGACTTAGAGACAACAAGGGATTTGCCTAAGCTCACACGGATACTATTTGATATGGGAATCAAGGGGCAGCTAGGTATTAAGTGGATAGAATTGCAGAACTGAAGTCAGAAGGATCTGAGTTCAAATCCAGCCTCAGATACTACTTACTAGCTATATTAGTAAAGAAAGAAAAGAAAAAAGAAACAGGATTCAAACTTTGGTCTTCTGACCCATTCCAGCTTCACTCATCCTCTATACTTTTTATCTATCCTTGCACAGATGCATCTCCATCTGAAGGTGTCAACCTCAATGCCCCCAACAGCTTGGGTGTCAGTCCCATGTGTGCTATCTGTGGGGACCGTGCCACAGGCAAGCATTATGGAGCCTCCAGCTGCGATGGCTGCAAGGGCTTCTTCCGCAGGAGTGTGAGGAAGAACCATATGTACTCATGCAGGTGAGTCTAGGACAGGAAGGAGTCTGGGAAACCCTTCCATCCATGCCAGTGGATTGATGTCAATTCTAGAGTAGGGATTGGGAATGTATGCGTTCAAATCCTATCTCTAGTGCATAATTTTCATGTGGACATAGATAAGTGAGGTAACCTTTCTGTCCCTCAGTTTCCTTATCTACAAAGTGGTAACAATAATAGCATCTGTCTCATAGGGTCATTGTAAGCTGGACTGGGTTCAAGACCTGCCTCTGACCCTAAGCAAATCACTTACCTTCTCTAGGTAACTCTAATGTTAGGAAAGGTGACATCCTACATTGGTAGAGGGAATTTTCCACATCTGGGAATTTTCTGTATCAGTGAAATCACAGTCCAGTCCATATATACCCATCATCATCATCATCATCATCTTCTTCTTTTTTCTTCTTCTCCTTCTCCTCCTCCTCCTTCTCCTTCATCATGATGATAATTCAGGATCATCACCACCATAAATTATAGAGGAATTATTCATAAGGAGTTCAGACTTATAGATTAATACTAGGAAATGATAGAAATTACGAACACATAACAGGCTATGAAATGTAACACCTGCTAAACACCTAGCAACCATAACCCTTTGACCTGAATTATATCTACCAAAAGCTTATTACCTTTCATAGACTAAGCATGACAAGCTCCTCTACTATCAGTGTAGATACAAAATATCCTAGAAAACTCAACCAGTAAAACTGCAATGGCACTAGATCTTTATCACAGACCATTATCACAAGTCAAACTACTTGGGCAATTTCTACAGGCAATTACATAGACATCACATTGATTCATAAAAAAATTTTAAAAACAACATTTTCTGTAGATGTGACTATACCAAATATGTATCATATCCAAGCTTCATAGAATGAGAAGCTTCCAAAATACAGAATTGTTAACAGCGGAACTTGTGGGAACAAGATGAAGGGATGTCATCCCTGTTGTCCAGATGCTACAGGAAATATACCTCCCAAGGTTGCTTACAGTAGTCTTTTTCCCCACCTATTCAATATTAAGCATAGAGGCTTCTGATAGAAACCATTTCTAGCTAAACTCCATCAAACAAGATGAAAATAACGTTTCTAAAATTACTAAGAAGATTGAAGCCATCTACTTCAATGCCTCTTTACATTCTAACATTCCTTCTCTTCTGCACCCAAAGTACTGACAATAAAAAAATTTATATTTTTTTTATATTTACACTGCATTTTCCACAATGTGTATCATTTGAGCCTCATCTACTTCCCTGGCTTCAGCTACAACCTTTAAGAAGATAACTTTCAAATCTAGGTCTCTCTCCCCAAAGCCACAGCCTTATATTTAGAACTTCCTGCTGACCTGGACATCCTACTGATATTTCAGATTGAATATGTCTAAAGCAAGACTCATCATTTTGTCTTCCCAGTCTCAAAACACTCTTCCCTCTAACATTCCTGTTTTCTGTTGATTGTATTTATTGGGGCATCTGTTTGCCCAGGTTCAAAATTTTAGTTATCTTTGATCCATTCTCATTTCTTCAACCCTCATACCTAATTAGTTGCCAAATCTGACCATTTTGCCTCTATAATATCTTCCATACTCATGTTTTTTCCTCTGGATTAATGGAGTTATCAGCCTAATTCAGTCTTTGACTACCATTTGTCTGGTTTGCTGTCTCTAATCTACCTATTCTTTGATACATCCTTCATATAACGCCTAGGCAACTTTCCTAACACACTACTCTATTCATCTCATTTCTCTAGTCAAAAACCTTCATAGTGTTCCCATTGCCTTCCAAGTAAAATAAAAACTGCTTAACTTGGTATTCAGTGTCCTCAGCAAACTTCATCCAACCCATGTGTTTGATTTTATCTCTCATTACTCCCCTACATGTCTATTTGTTTTATCTCCCCTACATGTCTATTTGTTCATTACATCCTCCAGGCTAGAATGGACTTGTTGTGCAGTCCATCTGCTGAAATCCCCCTTTCTTTCAGTGCCCAACTTGGGACCTACCCTGCTCATGAAGATTTCTTCCAGCTTAATTTGTTCTATCACTTTGCTATACTTTGTTTCACTGATGGCCTACTGCTTTGTATAATAATTATTTGCATATATGACAGTCCCTATATTAGTGGTAAGCTCCAAATCACAGAATGTCTAGAAAGGTTTATAGGGGTTGTCTAAACTAAAGTTTCTTAAACTGTGGTCTATGACTCCATATGGAGTCATGTCATGAAATTATGGTTTATTACAAATGTTTGATTTTATATGTTTTATATTCCTTTATACTCAGGGTCATATAAAAATCTCTTGGGTGAAAAGGAGTCACAAGTGGAAAAAGTTTAAGAAGCTCTGGTCTAGACCAACCTATATCTGACTTTCCCTTCTACATCCTGACCAAAGGGCATCTAGACTTCCTTCGAAGGTTTCTAGGAAAGAGGAACCCACTACTTCCTAAGGCAGCCCATTATTCTGATTGTAAGGAAAGGTGTAAGCAGAAATCTACCTTTCTGCAATCCCACCCACCTAGGACAGTAATTCTCGGCCCTTTGGACCAAGCAAGGCAGGTATTATCCTGCTTTCACTTGACAGTCTTTAGAACTCTCCCCATTATGTACTGAAGGAAGTATGAGCTTAACTTGAACCTTTCTTTCTCACTCTAATGTCCTTTGTGTGTCCAGGTTCTGGTCTCTATTCTCTTGCTTCATGGCCCTTTGAAAGCAGAATCTTCCTCTTGCCTATATGTTTCCATTTGCTGACCCCAGGGTGGTAAAAGTATCTGTTGAATGTCATGAAATTGAATTTCCATTTTCTCTCATCCCTCCAATCTCTCTCCCCCTCCCCCTAACCCCTCCACTTTCCCCCAGGTTTAGCCGCCAGTGTGTGGTAGACAAGGACAAGAGGAATCAGTGTCGTTACTGCAGGCTGAAGAAGTGCTTCCGGGCAGGAATGAAGAAGGAAGGTAAGCTCAGGCCACCCCGCCCTCACCCTTTGGGGGCAGAGCCATGATTTTATGGCTTGGCCACTTGCCCTGGGTTGAGATGGTAAAGGAAAAGGGCAAGCTAATGGTGGAGAAGAGGGTGGGACTGTGTGCTTGAAATAGAATTGAAGAGATAGCTGGCTTCTCCTTCCCCTCCCAGCCATACAGACTCAGGGTGTGGAGAGAACTCTGGGCTGCTGAGTTTCCTCCTCACCAGGACTTAGAAAAGGGGGACTGCCATTTCACACAATTTGCATTTTCTCTTGGCTCCCCCCTGCATCCCATTTATGCTCCCCTGGGGAAGGTAAAATGGAAGGATTACCAGCCTGGGAGTCAAAAGGCTTGGATTTAATCTTCATGTTGCCTTCTCTCTCATTGTTTGACTTTGGATGAGTCATTTTCCTTGTCCTTAAAAAATAAATAAACAAACAAAAAAAAAAACCAAAACCCAGAAAAGAAGGGATTGGATGAAAGCTCAAGTTCTTAACCTTTTTTGTATGTGTCTTGGAAGTCTTTTGCAATCTGGTAAAACCTCTGAACCCCTTCTCAGAATAATGTTTTTCAATACCTATAGGAAATCATCTAGGATTACAAAAGAAACCTGAATATACTGAAATACAGTTATAAAAAAATTAAAAAAAAAAACAACCAAGTTTATGAACCCCAAGTTAAGAACCCTGAACAAGACAATTTCAAAGGTGCCTCTATCTCTGACATTCTGTGATATAACATGTGTCCATAGGAATGGTTGTAAAGTTGCTTCTTCATTCTAAGCTTCAGTTTCCTCAGCCCTAAAATGGGTCCCTTATAATTCTAAATTCCATGATCTGTCATTCCTGTCCCATTACAGAGTAGCCACTCTATGCATTAATGAATTAAATGAATTAATTTTAGGGTTATGGATTTAGTTCTGGAAATTCCAAACTCCTTTTGCAGATGAGGAAACTGAGGCCTGGGGAAATAGAACAACTTCCCTAAGCCCAGGGAAGCAGGAAAGAGGCAGAGGTAGGTTTCAAATTCAAGTCCCCTGACTCTGTATCTAGCAATCTTCCAGCTGCATCACACTGCCTCCATTTTATAAGTGAAATATCCTTCAAAGAACTTTCAAACTTCCCATTCCCACCCATCCTGCAACTCTGTGATTAGCTTTGCCCCATCCTTTGCCCACATCACACACACACACACACACACACACACACACACACACACACACACACCAGCACCCACATAGAATCAGACAGGGCTAGCTTTTCATAAAGCTGTGAAAGTTTTTTTTTAGAGCCAGTTTTCCTTCCATCATAGCCCTCCCTCTTCCTGTCAGACATCTTGATTTTGGAGCATTGACATTATGTCCTGTTTCAGTTGAGTATTATTCTCAGCTCATTGCCCCAAAAGCTTCCTGTGGATATTCACATTTTTTTAAAAATGGCATTTTTTTTCACTATAATAAGCACTATAATAAGCAGAAGGGTATTTTTTGTCTGGAGAGGGTGACTCAGCAGACAATCACCCACTCTGCTTGTGCATAAAATTAGATTTAAATAGAAACACTCATATATCTGTATATCATATAAAATTATAACATATTGGTACTGACAAGCTTTTGGAAGCCTTTTAATTGATTGACCTTACTCATCGAGGCACAGAAAGTGGAAGGGACGTCTCTAAATCACAGAATAAGACTATCTAGTCTGCAGCTAGGACTCAGCTCCTGGCTCCCAATCCAAGAAGTCTTTTACACCTTGGCACTGTTCTCTTTTTGCATATACCTGTTTAACAGACATTTCCATACTCATGACTTTAAGAGAATCACTCTCCCTTCCTTGATTCTTATGATCATCAAGGTGTCTTCCTGCAGTACAACTCTAGGATTCTAGGATACTCTATACTCACAATCCTATACCCTATATGTGAACCAATACATCTATGTGCACACTCTCATCCAGGAGCAATGTGTTTCCGGATTCTTAGGAAAGCTATTGGCAAAGGGATGAGATTTCCAGGTTGTAGGAGATAGCTTTTTGTGTACTTTTCCTACTTGTCAGAAGAAGTAACAGTGTTATCCTAGGCCAGAAATATATCTTATACCACTGGCTGATGCCCAAGTGTAGTTGGGGAGGGCTGATTGGTAACAGATTAGTATGGGCTAGCAAGTTTTGTTGGTTATTTACAAGGCTGAGATAATTCTTCTGTTGATGAACACACAACAGTTAATGTGCTAATCAGCTCAGGTTACTTATTGCCACTAGTGTCAGTCTTTAGGTAAGTCAAGATATTGGTGTTTCCACTGAGTTGCTATGAAATACTTCCACAACAGCTCAGAGCACCTAACCTTCTCCTGTCCACTGTGAGCATCTAAAGTTAAGAAAAATGTCCTTGGGCACTTCATTCATTGATATGGGAAGGCCATTTGTTGGGAGTTTTGGCCATTTAGGTTCTCCTCCTGGTGGCCATCTGAGAAGTATTTAGAAATACTTCCTTTGAAGTGGAGACAATGAAATAATCAGTAGTCCCTAGAACACAGTAGACTCGGCAGTTGCTCAATTAATCCTCATTTGGGAGAGTGGAGTCACTATTTTATCTCAATATCTTCTAATGATTCTGTCTGACCCCTAACCATTTTTTTCTTTAGGCAGAATAAAAATGGTCAGTCCCAAACATTTATTAAACTTTATTATGAACCAGACTCTATGCAAAGCCTTGGGGACACAAGAAAGGTAAAGAAAGAAAAACTAAAGTCCTTAAGATTTTGGATGATTTATTTGGTTGCTGCTGCCCTCATATTGGCTTCTAAAGACTGAAATAGTCTCTGATGATCCTGATGGGACATTTACCCCCTTGAGTTTGATGGCATTTATGTGCTTACTACATGTTAAATGCTGGGTATACAAAGAAAGGCAAAATACAGTGTCTGCCTTCTGGCAGGAAAGATAGCATAGAAATAAACAGATAAAATGTACAGAGTAAAACAAAACCAGTCTTCAAAGGGAATTCTTTAGCAGATTCTGAGGCAATAGTATCACCTTGGAAGAGAGCTTAAGCTAAGCTTTTGGTCTAAGGGAGGGTAAAATTTTCCTTACAATGAGAAAAAGGAAAAACTTTTGCTAGAGTTTCAAGCTCTAGACTCTTGAGAGAATCCACTGATCTCCAGAGTCCAGCCCAAAGACAACTGGGTCTCAGGAAAACAATTTTTATCCCAATAGTACATTAAAATTTACAAGGTACTCTCTTCAAAGCTATCATGTGAAGTAGATAGTACATGTGTATTGCTTCCACTTACAGATGAGGAAGCTGAAGTCCAGGCAGGAAAGTGATTTATCCATGATCATATATCTCATCTGAACTGGAGCCAGGCTTAGGAAGACCCAGTGTCCTAACCCCAAGTTTAGAGCCCCAGTAATTTTGCCCATAGGAGGTGGAATGTAGTAGAGAACAGGGGTATAGCATGCAGTCTCTAAAGTCAGAGGACATGGGTTAAAACCGTATTTCAGACACCTACCATCTATGTGACCCTGGATAAATTACTTTCCCTTTCTGAGTCTATTTTCTCATCTGTAAAAATGAGAGAATTGGTCAAGATAGGTTGGAAGGTCCCTTTTACTTCTTGATCTAGGATTCTATATAAAGAAGCAAAAGAGATGATTAAATGAAAACACTAGAAAGTCCCAGGTCCTAGCATGGCCATTGGGGCATACAGATTCTCTGAGAAACCTGGGCTCATCCTCTGCCCCAGCTCTGCCCCAGGTCTGTTAATATTCAATAGAAGTTACATTAGGTCCACGACCTGGCTAATACTGAGCAAACATTTGGAAAACATCATTCCGTGACTGAACTCGAGCCCGGTACTGATAACGTGGAGCCTGACCTTGAGGGGGCCTATTTACAGCTGCTGACAGCAGGCCTTTCATCCCGACAACGGGCTTAGCTGCTCTCTTGCTCAGGCTTAGTTAGGCGGTCCTGGAAGGAATGCCAGCCCCCTGTTGTTCAAGCTGTTTTGATTAGGACCACAGGCAGCAAGCAATCAGTATGGGAGGGGGGAGAAACAGTGTCCCCCTTTTTGTTGATCAGAGAAGAGATAGTCCCAGGTTAAAAAAAAATCTTAAGTGACAAAGGGACATGAGAATTCTCCCCAGACTGATAGAAGAAATGGTTTCATGTCTTGAGAAGGGGATCAGAGTATCCTCTTTAAGAGTATCCTTTTAACATCTTGTAGGACAATCTGTCACTTCCTCTGGGTCTCAAGTTCCACATTGATTAAATATCAATTAAAAATATATTAGGCATCTGTCAAAAGTCCATTAAATTGGACTAAGGTCCCTCCTAGCTCTGACAATCTGTGTTTTAAGGTCCCTGACAGTTCAGACATTCCATGTCCCGAATTCCTTCCCAGCTCTGACATACTGAATTTCTAATGTTCCTTCCAGTTCTGACAATCTGTGTTCTAAGGATCCCTCCCAGATCTGATATTCTGTGTTCTGCAATCTCTTCTAATTTTGATATTCTGTTTTGCCAAACCTTCCAGCTCCAATTATCTGTGTTCTAAGATCCCTTCCAGCTCTAATAGTCTGTGTTCTAAGATTCCCTCTCAGATCTCACATTCTGTGCTCTGGCATTCTCTATTTTACTGTCCCTTCCAATTCTGACATTCTGTGTCCTGAGGCCCCTTCCAACTTTAATATTATATGTCTTGAGAGCCCTTCCAACTCTGACACTTTCTGTTGTAAGATCCCTTCCAACTTAGACATTCTTTAACTGTGAATATTCACTGATATCAATCTGTCAGTCTCCTAGATTGAGCAATCACAAAGCAGAGCCTTCAAATGGGATAGTACAGGGTATTCCAAAAATTGTAATGCAATTTAAAAATAAACTTTTAGAATACCCTGTCCATGTGTATCACTTTGCAAATGCTAAAGAGCTATATAAATGCTAGCTATAATAATAAGTAATTATTGTTACCCATTAGTAAGTAAGCATCTAGAAAAAGAGGAAACTTTAAATTAGAGCTGGAATAGAAATGAATAGTCATCAATTCTAGGTTTACTGAGAGAACTAGTTTTCCTTATTGTTTCCCTTATAGATAGCTGGAACTCAGTTTCAGACTTCAATCATTAACAAGTCAAAATGTCCCTGAGGTGCCATTTTTAATGGAGCCCTGTGACAGTCTGGAGAATCATCTCAAAACAATATTTTTAAAAACATAAAATGAAATACATTAGGTTACAAAAGAAATCAATTATATTGAAATAAAGTTATCAAAATATTAAAACAAAAAACAAACAAAAAAACAAGTCCCAGGTTAAGAATCTGTGCCCTACGAGATTAGCAGGGTGAGAAGCTTTCTTGGAACACATCTAACTCAATTTCCCACTCTAATAAATATTTACTGAATGGAAACAAGTGTAGGAATCCTTTCTATAATATCCATGAGAAATCAGTTAATAAAGTTTTTTTAAGTATTCTACTAAGTTCCAGGCACTATGCTAAGAGGAGATCCAAAGAAACGCCAAAGACAGCTCCTGCTGTCAAGGAGTTCACCATTTATTAAGAGAGACAAGATGTAAACAAGTATGTACATGGAAGCCATGCAAGCTATATACAGCTTGGAAATAGTCGACTGAGGGAAGGCACTAGAATTAAAGGGCCAGGAAAGGCTTCCTGTAGAAGAGATTTTATCTGGACTTGAAGGAAGCCAGGGAAGCTAGAGGCAGCGATGAGGGGGGGAGAGCATATCAGGCTTGGAGCCCAGGTAGGGAAAAGTCATGGTGTTGGGAGATGCCATGTTATGTGCTAAGCTATTGGAGCTGGGTCCTAGAGCATGTGGAGCAAAGCAGTAAGAAGCCTGGAGAGTCAGGAAGGGGTTAGGTTGTAAAGGGCTTTTTTATATTTGATCCTGAAAGTGGTCAGGAGCCACCAGAGTTCATTGAATAAGGGACAAGTAGTCTTCTAGCCTCTGCTTGACTACTTCCATGACAATTATTCAGGTAACCCATTCTGTGGTTGGATAGCTCATCTGCATATTTATCCAGTCTGTATATTGTCTCCATATAAATTCCCTCCATTGCTCCTCATTCTACCCTCTGGGGTAGTAGAGCAAAGAGAATTCTTTCCTATGACAGTTCTTTAAATACTTGAAGACTGGGATAATGAGTCTCTTCATCCCTCCTCATCAGCCCCAAATTTTCTTTAGTCCCAAAGGCAGCTAGATGGTACAGTGAATAGAGTGCTGGTCCTGGAGTTATAGACTCCACTTGTGTGACCCTGAAAAAAATCATTTAACCTCTTTCTGCCTCAGTTTCCTCAACTGTAAAATGGGGATAATAGCACCTACCTCCCAGGGTACAATCATAGTAAGAATTTAATAAATGCTTATTTCCTTCTTTTTCTATCCTAGTTATTTTCCTTTATATGGGCTTTAAAAATATTAGCAGCTGACAATCATATAATACTTTAAAGTTTACAAAGCACTTTACATATGTGATCTCACTTAGTCCTCACTATTCCTCTGCAAGATAAATACTATTGGTATTATTTTCTTTTTTCTAATAATATCTTTTTATTTTTTAAAATACAAGCAAAGATAGTTTTCAACATTCACCCATGCAAAACCTTGTGTTCCAAATTTTTCTCCCTCCCCACCTTTTCCCTCCCTTAGACAGCAAGTAATCCAGTATAGTTTAGATATGTGCAATTATTCTAAACACACTTCCACATTTATCATACTGTACAAGAAAAATTAGATCAAAAGGAGGAAAATAAGAAAGAAAAAATAAGCAAGCAAACAACAAAAAGGTGAAAATATTATGTTGTGATTATTGTTATTTTTTTACCCTTATTTTATAGATGAAGAAGGCTGAGTCTCAGAGAGCTTAAATGATTTACCCAATATCACACAACTATTGTGAAGAGGCAGGATTATAATCCAAATCTGTCTTAATTTGAAGTCCAACAACTTATACCATACAGCCTCCTTGTTCCAATGCCTTTCTGTCTTTTTTTTTTTTTTTTTGCAGTGGTAGTATGTTGTAGTAGAAAAAGTTCTGAGTTTGCAATCAGGAGATCTAGTTCTAGTCCTGGCCTCAGTCAGGCCCTGTAATCACCTCTTTGGCCTCAGTGTCTCATTTATCATATTCAGGGGAGAGGGGGAAGAAGGGACAGAAAGAAGAATGATGCTTGCCCTCCTCCACCCTCTTGGGATTTTGTGGAGATAAAATAAAATAAAATAAAGTGAGGGGACAGATGAGAAAGCCATTTGCAAGCCTTGTGCTCCTTTATATTCAGGTAAGGAACCATCATTGCTTCTCTTTGACAGGACTAATTGTCACTTAGATAAGATATTGTTTCCCACACTGGCCTGACCCATCTTCCAGAGGCTAGGACCCTGGGCCATCTGTCCCTACTGCTCCTTCTCTCTTGGGAAAAATGGCAGCACGGACTTTCCCTGATCCCAGTCATTCTTAGGGAATGACCCTTAATGAAGGGATCATTCCTTTGCCCATAGAACACATAGATCTTTCTTACCCTTTAACTTACAAATCTTTTTCACATCCTTTTTGTCACTTGATCTTCTTATAGTAGCCCTTTAAGGCAGATAGGGTTGGTATGATTATTTCCATTTTACAGATGGGGAAGCTAGAGCACAGAGAGGGGAAGTTAACTGACCCAAGATCATACAGCTAGTTAATGGTAAGCCGGGGCTAAAGTCCAAGCCTCCTAGTTTTAGAACATTTTCCCCCTCTATTCTGCTACTTGAATTACTTTAGCTATAGTTTCTTCATCCATGATAAAGCAGCCAGTCTGTCAAAAACAAAAATTGAACTCAAGGACTCATCTTGGTTTTGCATCTCAGGCTTATGGTGATCTAGATGTAGGATAAAATGGGGTAGATCAAGCCGTCAGTCAGGTGACAAGCTCACAACATGTCACTGTACTAAGCACTGGGTATACAAAGAAAGGGGAAGCTCATCTTCTGATTGATGAGACTACATGCAAATATCCATGTACATATAAGATATATACATTGTAAATAGAAGGTAATCTGTGAGGGAAGGACTAGTAAAGGATGGAGAGAAGGAATCCCAGGAAAGGCTTCCTACAGAAAGTGGAACTTGGATGGGAGCCTTGAGGGAAGGCAGGGCAGCTAAGAGGTAAAGGTGAGGAGGAGGTGCATGAGAAGTGTACAGGCATGAGGGTTGGCCAGTGTAAAGTCCTCAAGATAGGGGATGAAGTGTCATGTGTAAGGGAGAGATAGGAGGCCAATGGTGCTAGATTATAGAACATGTGGAGAGGAGACTGGAAAGGTAGAAACGATTCAGGTTTCTGCCAACCAGAGGACGTTATATTTTATCCTAAAGGTTAAGTCTGTTGAGTGAGGAGAGAGGGGTATGTATGAGAGAGACAGACAGACAGAGGGACACACACAGAGAGAGACAGAAATGGGGGGAGAGAGACAGAGAAAGAGGGGGGAGAGAGAGACAAAGAGGGGGAGAGACAAAGAGAGAAATAGAGAGACAGAGACAGAAACAGAGACACAGAGACAGAGATGGGGGAGAGAGACAGAGAAAGAGGGGGGAGAGAGAGACAGAGGGGGGAGAGACAAAGAGAGAAATAGAGAGACAGAGACAGAAACAGACACACAAAGAGAGAGAGACAGAGATGGGGGAGAGAGAGACAGAGGGGGAGGGGGAGGAGAAACAGACAGAAACAGACACACAGAGAGAGAAATAGACAGAGAGAAACAAAGTCAGATCTGCATGTTAGAGAAATCACTCTGGCCTCTGAGTGGGGAATAGATTAGATTGGGGAGAGAGATTTGAGCCATGGAGACCACATCAGAGGGCTGTTACAATAGTTGAGCTGAAAGGTGATGAGGACCTGAATCTCTGTGGTGACTGTGTGTAGAGAGATGGAGATGTACATGAGAGATTCTGTAAATGTAGCAATGACAGGATTTGGCCAAGGATTGTGTATCTGAGATGAGGGGGATCAAGACATTAATGATGTTAAAATTTCAAGCTGGCTTTGCCAAGAGGATGGTCATGTCATCAGTAGGGATAGGAAAGTTTTGTTTGAATTTAAGGGGAAAGATAATGCATTTTGTTTTAGGCATGTTGAATTTGAGATGCCTATAGAGAATATTCAGTTTAAGATTTCCAGCAGGGAGTTACTGATGCAATTTTGTAGTTCATGAGAAAGATTAGGGCTGGATATGTAAGCTTGAGATTCATCTGCAAAGAGATAATTGAACTCTGGGAAACCGAAGGGATCACCAAGTGATATTGCAGAGAGTGAGCAGAGAAGAGGGGTCCTTTGGATCCTTGGGGGAAACTCACTATTATCAGGAACAGTATACATGAAGTAAACACAGTAAACAATTCCTAGGAGTGTAGACAAGTAGGAAGATAATGAGGAAAAATCAGTATAATAAAGACCTAAAGAAGAGAAAATGTCCAGCAACAGCTGAGAGATCAAGGAGGATAAAACTGAGAAAAGACCATTAGATTAGGCAATTAAGAGATCACTGGCAACTTTGGAGAGAGCAGTTTTAATTAAATTATGAGACAAGAAGCTGTTGGCAGAGGGTTTAGGAGATGAAGACAGGAGAGGAAGTGGAGGTCTTTAGTGTAGATAGCTCTCTCAAGGAATTTAATGGAGAAGAGAAGGAGAGAAACAGTGGAAGAAATAGCAGAACTCGTAAACTATGCTTTCTAAAAGAAAAGAAACATTACTGGCCTGAGCAGTGAGCCTGCCTTCTTCGGGATCTAATATCTTGGCTTCCATGCATAGTCAAACCTTTATTTCTAGTTTCATCTCTCCTAACATATTCTAAGTTTTAGATAAACTGAATGATTCATGGTCCTCCAGATATGTCCCAGTCCTCACTTTTCACACCTTTGCTATAGCATATTTGCTCTAATATTCATTATGTCTCAAATCCTGCTTCCCCCTACACATACAACACACACACACACACACACACACACACACACACACACTCCACCTGTTGATATTCTATTAGTCCCTCAAGGCCAACCTCAAATGCCACTTCCTCCAGGAAGCCTGTTCCCACTCACTCATCCAAAAAAACCAAAAGAAACAAAAACAAAAAAAAAAAAAAAACCACCTTTCCTTCCTTGGGCCTCCAAAAATACTTTATTTGACCTTCTCCAATGTACTTATTACATATCATTTTATATTCTATTTAATAATATCCTGGTCTTGTGTCCTTAACTATATGATTCATAAGACTCCTTAGGTTTATGAGATTTACTCTTATTAATAGTCTAGTCCTTTGTCCTCATTTTATAGGGAAAGAAATTGAGATCCAAAGAGGTTAAATTGCTGAAGATCTCAGAGATAAATGTCTGAGCCAGAATTTGAACCTGCATTTTGTGATTCAAAATTCAGGGATCTTTACATTATACAATGTACCATCTTTGTGGACAGGCTCCATGCTAATTTATTTTTGTGCCCCCACTCCCTGTAAGCATCTTCTTTGTAGTAGGCACCTAATATACTTGGTGAATTAAATTCACAGGCAGCAAGCACAGTGGTATTGAGGAACAGGTCACTTGGCCTTTTCCTGGGATCCAGGCTGAGTGAAATCATTGCATGCAATCTGCAGATTCTTCTGCTCTTTCAGTTCTTCCTCTCTCAGCTCAGTGTCCAACTGTCCCTTTTGACTTACAGCTGTACAGAATGAACGGGACCGGATCAGTACACGGAGATCAAGTTATGAAGACAGCAGTCTCCCATCTATCAATGCCCTCCTGCAGGCTGAAGTACTCTCCCAGCAGGTACCAGCAGACCAGCTTTAGCACAACAAGAGTGAGAGTGAGAGGTGGAAGGTGGGAGGTGGGAGGTGGGGAGCATAGAGGAAGCATGGAGGGTTTCCAGAATGCTACAGGGAGCAAAGGGAAATGTGCTTGGAATATTTCAAGAGATCTATAAAATCATAAAATTTTACAACATAGAAGACTGAAAATTAGGGAGAAATCACAAAACAAAGGATGCATGAACATCAAGGGGCCTCATTCAGTTCATCTCTCTTTTTTAAAAAAAAATTAATTTTTTTAAATTTGCATAACATATGTATGGGTAGTTCCTCAGCATTGATCTTTACAAAGCTTTCCGTTACAAATTTTACCCCAGTCCCCTCCCCTCCCCTAGATGGCAGGAAGTCCACTACATGCTAATAATGTAATAATACTTGACAAATCAAATATATGTATACATATTTCCACACTTATCATTGTTGTGCAAGAAAAATCGTATCTACAAGAAAGAAAAATCAGAGAAAGGAAACACAATGCAAGCAAACATCAATAGAGAGCATGAAAATGTTAAGTTGTGGTCCACATTTTACATCCCTCTCTCTGGGTGTATATGGCTTTCTTCAGTGAACAATTGGAAGTGGTTTGAAACATTTCATTGTTGAAGAGAGTCATGTCCATCAGAACTGATCATCATATGGTATTGTTGTTGCTGTGTATGATGATCTCCTGGTTCTGCTCATTTCACTGAGCATCAGTTCATGCAAGTCTCTCCAGGCTTCTCTGAAATCGTCCTGCTGGTTGTTTCTCACAAAGCAATAATATTCCATAACATTCATATACCATAATTTATTCAGCCACTCTCCAATTGATGGGCATCCCTTCAGTTTCCAGTTTCTAGCCACTACAAAAAGGGCTGCCACAAACATTCTTGCACATGTGGGGCCCTTTCCCTCCTTTATGATTTCTTTGGGATATAAGCCCAATAGAAACACTGCTGGGTCAGAGGGTATGCACAGTTTGATAACTTTTTGAGCATAGCTCCAGATTGCTCTCCAGAATGGTTGGATCTGTTCATACTTCCACCAACAATGTATCAGTGTCCCAGCTTTCCCACATCCCCTCCAACATTCATCGTTATCGTTTCCTGTCATTTTAGCCAATCTGACAGGTGTGTAGTGGTACCTCAGGGTTGTCTTAATTTACATTTCTCTGACCAATAGTGATTTGGAGCACCTTTTCACATGACTACAAATAGTTTTAATTTCATCCTCTGAAAATTGTCTGTTCATATCCTTTGACCATTTATCGATTGGAGAATGGCTTGAATTCTTATAAATATGAGACAATTCTCTATATATTTTAGAGATGAGACCTTTATCAGAACCCTTAAATGTAAAGATGATTTTCCAATTTATTGCTTCCCTCCTAATCTTGACTGCATTGGTTTTGTTTGTACAAAAGTCATCTCTCTCTTAAAAAAAAAAAAAAGGACCCAAAGAAAGAGAGTGATTTAGTTAGAATCACACAACTAGTTCTGGTAGAGCTGGAACTGCAAAGGGACTAGTTAGTTAGGTCTTGTGGGATCTCCTGGGATTTTCTTATCCCAATCAGTCAGGGCCAGGTGCCCCCAGCTCTTAATTTCTAGCACAGAGTAAACAGGCCCATCCCCACCAAGACTAGCAGTTTTGAGGCCTCCAACTTCTTCTCCTCTTCCTCCTCTTCTTCCTCTCTTTTGAGACCTCATAATAATGAGTAATGGCTTCTGCATCAATCGCATTGACTCTGTAGAACAGGGTTTTGCCTCCAGTCATCATTCAGAAGAATCATTTGTGGTTTGACAGGACTGTCTGGATAGGGATAAGGACCACATGTTTGACCTTGCCCCTCATTTTTTTTATTGCAGCACAATGCTATTTCTTTTTTTTTTTTTTTTTGCCTTTTTGCTGAGGCAGTTGGGGTTAAGTGACTTGCCCAAAGTCACACAGCTAGGACACAATGATATTTCTTATAGCATATAAATATACCTTTTGTAGCATATAAATACATCTTTTCACATTAAAAATTTCTTACACCAAATTAATGTAGCTTAATGGAAAGGATGAACATGGGCTTGAAATTGGGAGGGCCTGGGTTCTTTAAGCCAAAATATTATTCTGGGAAGTGGTCCATAGACTTTTCTAGACAGCCCAGGGGTCCATGACACACACACAAAAGGATTAGGTACTCTTATTCTAAGGTCCCTTTCTTCTCTAAACTCTATGAGAATATGACTTTTAAGGCTAGGAAAGAAGAAAAACTGCCATGCCTGTGATGAGGAACCTATTTCTTCTACCTATAATAATCTCCTCATTATATATAAACCCTTTGGCTTCCTGGCAGATCACATCTCCCATCTCAGGAATCAACGGGGACATCCGGGCCAAGAAAATTGCTAACATTGCTGATGTGTGTGAATCTATGAAGGAGCAGCTTTTGGTGCTGGTGGAATGGGCCAAATACATCCCTGCCTTCTGTGAACTGCCCCTGGATGATCAGGTAGGGTCCTTAGAATGGTTCCTACCACTATCTGTGTTCAGGTATCCCAGAAAGTAGCGTGGGGTGCATCAGAACATCTTTGAGTTGAAGGAGATATCATGTCATGAGAGGTGCTTGGGGAGCCCAGCATACTCTGTGGATACATGGTGATGCCCTGGAGTTTGCCTCCCAGAAATGTCATGGGGCCTACTTCTGGTAATGGAGATGAGGCAGCAGGATAATGATGTAAAGAGCACTATATTTGGTGTCAGAGGACCTAGGTATGACTCTCAGCTCTGCCTCAGTATTTTTTTCTTTCACAGCCTCAGTTTCATTCTCAATAAAATGAGAAGTTGAACTAAATGATCTTAAGGTCTTTTTCAGCTTTAACCCTATGAGATGACTGAGGTCATGCAGTAAGTGCAAGAGCCCTTGGGACTTCTAGAATCAGAGGAGGTCAGACCATAAAACAGAATGTCAGAGTTAATAGGGATCCTTCTATATCAAGGGTCAGAACTAGAAGTAAGGGGTGTGCTAGAGCTGGCTCCAGAGAAGAGCTGATTGTTAAATTTTCAGTGTGAGCATTTATACCTTAGAAATCAGCAAAAGCTACTGATTAAGGCTTGATTTATTGTTTTGTTGATTGTCTAGATTTTGAGAAAGTCAGAGAGAAAATGCCAACAATACAGGTTAAATTTAAAGTATATATTGTATACATTGAGTCAGTTGCTTGCTACCAGCAAGAAGAAATCTTACAGACCATCTAGTCTCAATTCCTTGATTTTACATAAGGGAAATTAAGGTTGATTAAGGATAAGTTATTTGCCAAAGATCATACATCAAATTAATCACAGATCTGAGTCAAGAATCCAGGTCTCTTTACCTCCCAGCCCATTCACCTACCTATTCTGCTTATGCTCCTTCTTGGCTATTCAGGGCCTGGGTAACGGTTTCCCACTTGAGCCTATGAACCTCTTTCCTTCTCATCCCTACTCAGATGCCCCTCTACATTAAAAAAGCACTGGCAAATTTATTGTTAACACTGAAAGTGTCACTAGCTGATAAAGCTGAATTGTTCTCCCACCCAATATTACTGGCATTATCCTACTATGACATTCTGAAGGAATGAAAAATGGTAGAATTCCAATGTCAGATTGGTTTGGGGGACAAGGGAGGCCTTCCTGGACACCTCGAATAATAACTGCATGTGAGGCTAAGTCACCCTAGAGCTGGACCAGGTGAAGAGGTGGCTTGTCCTGCCTTCCATATATCAAATAGTTCCAGGAAATAGTGGAAAGAGCACTGAGTTTGCAATCCAAGCACTGGTTTTATTTGTTATCTGTAAGGCATAAGGAAGTCCCTTCTTTTCTAGGGATCTCAGTTTTCCCAACTATAGAATGTGAGGGGGTAGACTCAGTGAATGCAAAGATTCTCTCCACCTGTGAACTCATTCTTCACAGAGTGAACTGAGCTGGGATTCTGGCAGGGCACCAGTTCTTTTCGCTCCTACCCAGAGAGGAACTCACTCTTCTCCAACTGCTTGAGCTGTTTCCCCCTCCACCCCCCATGTCAGGCCTGGGTCCATGCATTAATGTTTAATCACTGCTGTTCCTCCCCAGGGGTCTCAATGGGTTTAGAGACACTACTCAACTAACCAATTGTTAATCTCCATTTCTCACCTAAACCTTGGAACTACTCCCGGGCAGGGGCTCAGAACATTCTCCAGGGGCAGTGATGGGTGGCAGATAACAAGGGGAATAATTAACCCCCAAGCCCCCAGGGATGGCTTCCTTCTCATGCCAAAATGGTGGTCACCACAAGGGGCCAAGATGGCCTTGGGAAGCAGCTAAACTGGGCTGCCCTTGGCATATGAGAAACATTCAAAGGAGAGCCTGGCTGGTTGGGTTATACAGAATACCTCGTACTACAGGGCAGATAAAAAGGAGAGGTACTCTGGATATCCACAGACAAGTTTATTTCTATAAATAGTTGTGTTTGATTTTGATCAAATCTCTTTTGTCCACTGGGCCTTAGTTTTTTTGGACTAAATAATCTCTAATGCCCATTCCATCAGGACCTAACATTCAGTGTTCTATGTGTTAAGGCTCGTTCCAATTCAGAATGTCTTGATTCTTAGACACAGGGAATTAGAGCTGCTCTTGTCTTTTGGATTTAGAGTTAGAAGACTGAGTTCAAGTCCAAGCTTTACCATTAATTTGCTGTTCCAACTTAGTTGGGCAGATAATCTCCCCAAGACTCAATTTCTTCTTCTAGAAAATGGTTAGTTTAATTCCTGCCCTGCTGAACTCCATAGGGATACTGGGATGATGTAATGAATAGAAAAATGCTTTATAAATAGTAAAATCCTATGGAAAGGGAAGACATGGTTATTGCAGAACTGATAAGGTCAGTGTTACAGGGGCAGAGAGCAGCTGTGAAACTCTCGAAAGCTCACAGGACTAGTTCGAAGCAGTGCTGGGATAAGAAGCTTCCACATTCTAGTGACTTGGAAACCTCCTTGGGCCTCATGCTTCCCTATCCAGGACTTCCTGAAGTAAAAGAAAAAGAGCAGGAAAGAAAACTAATTTTCAGACAAGGAATTTCTTATCATTTACTCCTTTCCAATTGGGCAGGAAAATGGAATGGCAGGCATGGGAGGATTCTCTCCTAGGAAGCTGTTGGTTCCCTCTTTCCCCATCCCTAAGGAAAGAGCCTGACTGATGGGAGACATTACTTTTTGTCTCTGTCCAGTAAATATGATTTTAGTCTTCCTAGTACAAGCTTGCATATAGGAGCACCATGGTTACCAACTGTCCAGCATTTTTACCAGCCTTCCCAATGATGCACAGCTTACAGTTGCAGTGCTTATATTTATAATTTATAGCAATAATAACTAGCACTTTATACTGCCTTAGTAGCCTCTGTAACACCTCTCAAAGAACAGACCAGCCAGCCAGATTGCTTGTTCTCTTTGGGCCTCAGTTACCTCGTCGGTAAAATAAGAAGGGTTCTCCTAGGGCACTCATTCTATAGCCTTGTTCCTTGAGTTCGTGTAGGATGTTAACCCTTCCTTCTCTTGACTTTGAGGTGGCCCTGCTTAGGGCTCATGCTGGGGAACACTTGCTGCTGGGAGCCACCAAACGGTCCATGGTATTCAAAGATGTGTTGCTGTTAGGTGAGTGCTCTGGCCTCTGCCTGGCCAGCTGACCTGGAAGTCCCCTTCCATAAGGAAATCGCAAACTGGGGCCATGGGGAAAAGGGCATGATATGTGTTTCCTGCCTTGAATGGGGAAGAGTTATTGAGGAATGAGAAGGAGAGAATTTTGAATCTTTTAGCAGAATCTTTCCTTCCTCCAAAGTATCAAGTTCATGACTTTGGTCTGTTGAAAAGACCTTTCTTTGGATATAACTTTTTAGGGCATTGTATAATAGAGCCATGGTGTCTACCTCAGTTTCCTACATGCAAAATGGAAATAAGTGAGTCTATTCAGTGGAGTGGAAGGAGCACTGAATTTGGTGTCAGGAAGTCTGGTTTCAAATCCTGAATCTGCCAGTTACTCCTCTTGCCTTTCTGATTTCTGGTTTCTACATCTGCAAAATAAGCAGGATGGACAAGATGATTCTTTCCAAAGACTCTAAATGGATGGATGACTATATGTCTCCTGCCCTGCTAGTCACATGGGCTGTGGGGAGGATCATAAAAGGTTATGTCTGAAAAAATGATTTTGCAACTACAAAGCACTGTGTGTGTATGTGTGTGTGTATCAACTATTGCTACTAGAATGGGAACATATTTTCAGCGCCTGCCATGTACATGCATTCACACACATACACACATGCACACAGGGCATGCACTCACACACGTGCCATGTATATCATATGTGTGTGCACTCGTGTGTTATGCGTGTGTGCACACTCATATGTGTGCACTACTTGCATACATATACATGCATGTATGTTATGTATGGGTGTGCACAGGTGTGTGCATACATGGATGTGATTGTGTGGTGCACATGCCTATAGTCTGTCTAGTTATGTGCACAAATGTGCATGTATAAGTGCATGGAACACAGGGATATGCATGAATGATGTGCATGTATTGTGTGTTATATGGACAGTGCACACACGTGTGTATGCAGGTGTGCACAATTAATGCACATGCACTGTGTGCACATATGCACGTTAGTACTCCAAGTGTTCACTGAACTGACTGGACTCCTGTGGCCTCTCTCCAACGCGCTCAGGCAATGATTACATCGTCCCCCGACACTGCCCTGAATTGGTGGAGATGAGCCGGGTTGCCGTCCGGATTCTGGATGAGTTGGTGCAGCCCTTCCAAGAGCTTCAGATTGATGACAATGAATACGCCTGTCTGAAGGCCATCATCTTCTTTGACCCAGGTACTTGCAGTCAAGCACAGCCCCGGCTCTCATCACCAGATATTCAGTCCTGGGCTTCCTAGGCAGTAGCAGGAAAAGCGCAGGGAGTCAGGCCTCCCAAGGGCCTGATGCTGCAGGGTTGGTCGCCCTGGATGAGCCACAAGACAACCACGATTGGTTCGTAGGTTCGCCACTGGGATTGTGGCTAGATCTGACCGTCCCATCTAACTCCCCCTATTTTGCAGCTGAGGAGACGCAGGTGGAGTTGAGGCCCTCAGACCCCAGATCCAAAAGTCTCTCCGGCATGCTGCACTTTTTCAAAGATCCTGGCACTTCCTTAGGGCCCATAAAGCACTTTAGGTATTAGTGTGTTAATTCTCGAGCCTCCCACCATTCCCAGGTTATCCTAGCTGGTAGTTTGCTGCTGTCTCCCTCATTAAGACCTGAGTATCTTGAAAGCAGGAACTGCCCTTTACTTTCCTGGCACCCGTGGCACTGGCACAGTGGCTGAGTGACCCATCTCGAAGGAGAGAAGGCTTCCTCTCTCCCTGCTCCTGCGCAGCACCAGGAACCCAGAGGTGCCCAGACTCAGAAGCGCTTTCCTGGTGATGAATGCCAGGGCTGAGATGGCCCTCTGTCATAGTGAAAAGGGCATGACCTACTGAGCTGGTTCTGATCAAGGCTCCACTTGTACCTCCTTGCATAACTTTGGACAAGCCCCTTTGTCTTTCTGGATCTCTAGCATCTCATCTATAACATGATGGAAGCACAAAGGGAAAAGGGGACCTGGGTTTTAATGCCGCCTCTGCCATTGGGTGTCTGTGTGACCTGGCCTCAGTTTCCCCCTTTGGAAAATGAGGGGATTAAAGTAGGTGATTTCTCAAGATCCATTCCAGATCAAACAGTCTCTGTTCTATGGTCTACTCTCATTTGGACTCCCCTTATCTGCAGGCTTCTTTACACACCAAACCCTTCTTGCCTTTCCTCCCTTGCCCACTACAGATGCCAAGGGGCTGAGCGACCCTGGTAAAATCAAGCGGATGCGGTCACAGGTGCAGGTGAGCCTGGAGGACTACATCAATGACCGGCAGTACGACTCCCGGGGTCGCTTTGGGGAGCTGCTGTTGCTGCTGCCCACCCTGCAGAGCATCACCTGGCAGATGATCGAGCAGATACAGTTCATCAAACTCTTTGGTGTGACCAAGATCGACAACTTGCTGCAGGAGATGCTGCTGGGGGGTCTGTGCCAGTCGTCTCCCACCCTCACCCACCCTAGGGGCAAGGGGAAGTTTAGCTCTTGAGGTTCCCACTTAAGTCATCAGCACAGGGCACTGCCCCAGCTGTCCCCAGTCCAGAGTGGGACTAGAGACCTTGTGGACTTAGAATTCAGAAGCATCCTCAGAACACAGCATGTGAGAGCTGGGAGGGTCTTTAGAACACAGAAGGCCAGTGCTGGGAGGGTCCTTAGATCACAAGGTTGGAGCTGGGAGGGAGCTTAGAACATAGAAGGTCAGAGCTGAGAGGGAGCTTAGAACATGGAATATTATGTCTGGAAGAAACCTTTGGGATTATCTAATTCAAATCTCTCTCTCTCTTGTTTGACTGAGGGAAAAGGAAGGTCAGAGAGTGAAAGTATTATTTAAGTTTCTTTAGCTAAACTAGAAATGGTGTCTCATTTTACTCCTAGAATCCTAGCATAAGACAAGTAAGGCAGATATTAAGCTCCATCTCAGCAACCCAGGTCTTGTGACCTGCTGTTCCTGATTTTACTGTTTCCATCCTCAGGGTCTTCCAGTGAAGCACCCCACACTCACCACCCCTTGCACCCTCACTTGGTGCCAGAAAACATGGGTACCAATGTGATAGTCGCCAATACCATGCCTGCCCAGATCAGCAATGGACAGATGTGTGAGTGGCCCCGTCCTGGGTGGCGGACAGGTGGGCAGCCCGGGGCTCTTCTGGGGAATGGGAGGGATAAGGGAGGGAGGTCTCAAGAAGCTTGGGCCGAAGGTCCTGCTGTGTTCTCCAGGTTGGGAAGGGAGAAAAGTGGTCTGCACTCATGGGATCCGTTTCTCAAAACCAAGACTGGAATAAGATCGAAGCTGCTGACCTCTTAGAGGAGGATGCATGCCCTCCCTGCCATTCCAGGCCACAAGATAGCAGCTTAAGGACTTACTGTCCCCCCCCCCCAAAGGGCAGGTTTCTCTCAGACCATACGCCATATGCTAACCACATGCTTTGGCTTGGGATAGGAAGTCTGGCTCTCTTGCTCTGACTGAAAAACAGACAATGATGTTGGGAGTAAAGAGGAGAGGTCCTACAAGATAGGGAAAGTATTCCAATCAGGAACTTACTGTCTTTCTATTCCAACCCATTTAGCTATGAGTCCTCATAGAATCTCAAATTTTAGAGCTGGAAAAATCTTTGGACCATAGAACATAGAACATCAGAAATGGAAAGAACCCCAGAGATTGTCTTGTCCTTTGCCCTTATCATATAGCTGTGGAAGCCAAGACCTGGGATCAAGGGGGGGAGGGCAAATTAGTATCAAAAGCAGGACTAGAATCTAGGCCTCCCAAGTCCAAGATATTTTACACCTCACTGCCTTCTGTGTGCTTTCTTCCGTCTCTCAGGGACCCAGAAGTGGTCCCACTCTGACTTACTGGATGGTATTTGTCTCCTTGTCCTTCCAGCCACTCCGGAGACCCCCCAGCCTTCTCCACCAGCCAGCTCGGGGCCTGAGCCCTATAAGCTACTGCCAGGAGCCATCGCCACAGTGGTCAAGCCTCCCTCAGCCATCCCTCAGCCCACCATCACCAAGCAGGAGGTCATCTAACATGGGGCTGGAGGGGTTAGGGGAGGCCAGCCAGACACTGCCCCTTCCCAGCCTGGCTCCGTCCTTCCCTGGCCTCCAGAGGGCCCAGCCCCCTCAGAACTCCTAGCACTCTTGGTGAAGTAGGACAACAATGGGTCCTATCCTGGGACCACAAAGGCACAATGGGGAGCCAGGGCTCAGACTGAGGGCTCCAGCTGCCGACTTACGTGCCTTCATGTACTCTTTCTCCTCCTATTTTGGGGGACATTGAGGGAGATTGGGGACAGTCACCTTTGGGTGAGACTAGTTGTTTCTCAACACTTTTTCCCCACCCGACCAGTTTCCTTCCTACTCTCCTGACTGCCCCAGATCAGCTGCCATCTCTTCCTCTTGGGACCTTTCTAGAATCACCAGTTAGGAATCCACCCTGCCTTCCCCTCTGGAGACTAAACACCCTGAGACTCAGAGCCCTTTGGGGAGAGCATGGGCCAGGCCAGGACTCTCTCTGCCTACTCCCACAGCCATCCCCAGTCCCAATATCCCCAAGAACTTTTATTCAAAAGAAAATTTCCTCTCCAGGCTGAAAATGTCCCAGAGACTGAATCTGTCATAGCTCAATCATTTGACAAACTTTATGAAGCATCTGCTGGACCAAGCTCTGTGCCAAGCACTGTGTGGAACATAGATGCAGAAGACGCAGCCCCTATCCTTAAGGAGTGGGGGGCTAGCTGAGAAGACAAGAAACAAATAGAGAACAATTCAAGGCAATAAAAATGTAGTAGAAATCCAAGGGAAGGAAAAGATTCACTGTGGATTGGGGGGTAGCTGATCAGGGCTTCACAGACAAGATTTGGGGTTTCTGGAGACAAATAGGGGAGATGTTTCAGTTGGGGGGGAAGTCTAAGCAGTGGTACAGAGCTGAGAATCAGTCCCGTTGGTGGTGAGCCCACCAAGTGTATTCAGATACAGTGAGACATGGCCTTAAGTAAGATGAGGCTAGTTGATGGAAAGTCTTGAAAGTCAATATAAATTTGATTTGTTCGTATTGGAGGTTTTTCAGCCAGGGAGGTGGCAAGGGCTACCCTCAATTCAAAGGACTTCTCAGAATAAAGTCAGTGATCTCTCCCTGCCATTCTTTTAAGCCCCTCAGCAAGAGGACAAAAATTGGTTTCCCTCTCGAATTCTCACCCATCCTAGGGCTAAATTAGCCTCAAATCCAGGCTGAAATCCATAATTCTTTTCTGCCAACTCATTCTCTTCTCAGGGAATTCTGGGATGGCAAGTCAGCAGGCTTGTCCTAAAAGGTCTCCTGGGGCTTCCACTCTGTGAGACAGTGCTCAGAGGTGGGAGGGAAAGTTCCTCTGCAGATGCTGTAATAGGAGAGACATTTCAGGGATCGAACCCCCAAAAAGAGGCTACTAACTAGTCAAACTAGAGAGAAGTAAGTCCAAAGCTAACGATGAATAGAAAGATAACTTCTAAAGTGGTTCTTCTTCTTTAAGGAACAGCTTTTCAAAGGATTTCAGAATGTCAGAGCTGGAAGAAACTTTAGGGATGATGGATCATCAAGCCCAACCCCTTCCTCTTAGAGAGGAGCAAAGACCCCAGACAGGACAAGTGGCTTGTTCGAGATGACACAGGGAATCAGTGGCAGAACCCCCATGCTGCAAAGACAACAAATCCTTGCAGTAGCCAAGACTGCAAATAGAGAGTCAGCTCAGCTCTGAATTTTTCAGATTCCTCTGCCTTCTTGGTTCTGCATCATCCTCTCAGGATGACCCTTCAGGAATCTTGAAAGCCATGTGTTCTGTTGCTTTCTGCTCTCTAGGGAATGGACTCCAAGGTGCTTTCTATGGATAAGGCTGTTTGAGGGAAGTTCTGTATATCAATTGGTCCATAAATGCCAATATTAAATCTTCATGCCTTTGGATTTTTTCTCTCTTCCAGAGCCACCTCTTAAAATCCAAAGCTTGGAAAGAGGAGGGAGAGTACCAAATACCAATTCTAACAAACTTAATAATTTGCTGCACATGGAAAAGTCCCAGGTTGGGTGGAATCTCCTGGTAAAGACTAACCCCTCATTATCCCCCATCTTTATACTTCTTCCCTTCCCCAAGCTTCCCGAGTTCCACTAAGGCCACACTAGGGAAGGAAAATGTCAAGGCAAGGTGGGTGATTGCCTTGGTTTATATCCCCTTGATTACTGTTTACTCTAGGGCCAAATTTGGACAAATATTCCCAGATATGACCTGGTGTGTCTGGGCATTTGAATCTGTTGGAGTTGGAAGTGAATATATTTCTATATATGTAGGACTCTCTCTGCCTACTCCCACTGCCATCCCAGTCCCAATATCTCCAAGAACTTTTATTCGAAAGAAAATTTCCTCTCCAGGCTGAAAAAGTCTCAGAGACTGAATTTGTGATAGTTCAATCATTTGACAAACTTTATGAAGCATCTGCTGGACCAAGATAAAGTAGAATTCAAGCTGCTGCCATTCCCCTCAAACCCTGGTCAATGGGCTTTCTTGCAATTGAGGGCCTAGGACAAGAGGGCATTGCCTCTCCTATGGCTGTCCTAATCTCCGAGGTGGAGTGGCAAACTCTTTGGCACTTCCCAAGAGGGGTTGCACACGAGGGTTTCTACCATCCCTCACTCTCCTTGCATTTTTTCAGTGGCCTTCTCAGAAAAGTACTTTTGGAGTGAAGGAAGGAAGAGGCTATGTGAAAGTTGGCAACATTGTAAGGGCAAAACCAATCATGTTCACTAAATTATTCTATAATTTGCCTTGATCAGCTGTAATTGTGTAATTCCAAATAATTCCAAACCCCAGGGTCAAAGCAATGTTCCAGTCATTGGGGCATTTTCCTTTCCTCCCTCAAAAACATCCTAGGGGAGAGGAGAATGGGGGTTTAAGTAACACTTATGGCTAGTACCAAACCTTCTGAACCCATCCCACTGCCATCATTGTCAACCAGTAAGGAAAGAACATTTCTTAGCCCTAGTCTGTATTTCCAAAAAAAAAAAAAAAAAAAGTTTTTTTAACTTTCAAAATAAATACCAAGGATATTTTCTAACTCTTCCTAGATGAACGGTTTTCCCTTCTTTCTTATAAACTCATAGAACATTAGATTTGGAAGTACCTTAGAACAGAGAATATCAGAACAAGAAGCAACCCTAGAACAAATATCCACCGAATGGCCGAGTGGAAGGGACTTTAGAACAGACTATTAAGAGTCAGAAGTTTCTTATATATCTAATTCAATCCCTTTATTTTACAAATGAAGTAATTGTGGTTTGCCCAGTTGTACAACAAATTAGAAGCAAAGCTGAAACTAGAATCATACAGTCATGTCATCAGAAGATACTTCTTAGGTCATCCCAGTTTACACTCTCACTCAATTCAGGGTCCTCTCTCCATTAGCTTTTCCACTAAGGGATCACCCAAATTCTGCTCAAACACTGTGAATAATGGGAAGCTCACTACTTATTGCACTATTTTATTCAATCATGGGTCAACTATTATTAGTTCTTCCTAAAATGAGCTGGAATTTGCCTCCCTGTAACTTCCACTCATTGATCCAAACTCTGGGCATCATTTGGAACAAGTTTTCTCTCTTTTCCCATTAATAACCCTTCAGGAATATGAAGATAGTGGACCCATATCTACTACTCTAGATCTTCTCCAAGCTTAATGCACTTTGGCTAGATAATAAGTCTGTGTAATTCAGATCCCCAAAAAGTGACATATGGTTATGCAGACCAATATTAATGGCAAGGAATGCCATTTTCCAATCATTTAGTTGAAAATAACCAACTTTGTTATTTTTTTAATGATAGCATTATTTAGAATTTTTTATTCTAGCATTGGAAAAATCTTATTTTACCCTGAATGTGCCAGTGAAGGTAAATTTAATTTTTTTTCTGGCGGGAAATGTGTGTATGTATGTGCATATATATTTGTGTGTTTATGTCTGTTTGTTGGGGGAGAATTCAGTGAAAGGGGGTCTAGGGAGGATTGAAGTGTAGGTGGGGTTAACCATTTCAAGACTGTTTAAGGCAGTACAGGATTCTTGCCTAGAAGCCAGGAGAACTGAATTCTGGTTCCATTCTGCCTCTGCTGATCTGAGCCAACTTGAGCAAATCAGTGAGCCTCTCTCCAAGCCTTCCCATTCGCTTAATGTGCCTCACCCAACATCCTCTGGACAGCTCCTATACCTTTTTGGGGGCCTGTGACTCTTACCTGGGAAATGCCCCACCTCAGTCACTACCAGGAAATACTTCTAACAATGTGTAACTAGGCCTAAAGTCAGCTCAGTGCTATGTATAACAGAGTTGACTACATGGGGGAGGCTATTTGGAATTGAAATAAGCTTAATAAATCCATGCAGAAGATTATAAAACCATGGGAGCCATAAATTCCTCTGCCTTCACCCTACCAATTGCTCTGTCTCATTAGCCCTTTACCCAGTTAATCACAAATCACTCTTAAGCCCAGTGATAACTCTTTCAGGTTGGTTGTGTTCTTAAAAACTCAGGAAGCTGACTTCTACCCTCTATCACATAGGGGATCACAAAGGGAGCTCAGAAATCGTGTATCATCCTTACTCCCTCATTTAATAGCAGAGGAAAGAGAGATCCAAGGAGGGTGAGTTACCTAAGATTACATAGGAAGTATTAGAGGCAGCATTTGAACCCAGATCATCTTATTCTGTAGTCAGTTCTCTTTCTTCAGGACCACACTGCTCTGAACCCACCAGAATCAAAGACCTACAGTGTCATTTTCCTTCCTTTAGTTGCTTAGACCTTGAACTATGGTTTCAGGATAGGAATCATTTTTGGTGTGAAGGAATCAAGCATTGAAATGGGTATCAAAAGATACATGTGATCTTGGCAAATCACCTCCCCACACTGGGCTTCATTTTCTGTTCTGTAAAATGGGATGCAAATATTGTGTCCTTCCCAGGACTCTTATTAACAAGGTATTTTGTAAATGTTTTAAGTCTTGTAGTGATCTGGTATTTATCATATGGTAGCTGTTAGGAGATACAAAGAAATAAAATCATAATGATAAAAATGGTAAGAATAAAAATGGTAGTGGTAGCAAGGACCCTGGTTTGGAAGTCAGATGGAGCTAAATCCTGATTGTGCCACTTTCTATCTCTGTTATCCAGGATTAATTTCTTCCCTACTCTGTGCTTTAGTTTCCATATCTGCAAAATAAGTAGCTTGAGCTCTTTCATCTCCAAGGTCTCTTCTAGCTCTAAATTCTATAATTATTCCCATTTTACAGGTCAGAATACTGAAGCAATGGAGTTAAATTATTTGCCCAGGATCATAAAACTAACATGTCAGATTCTTGCTCTCAGTGATAGAGTATTCACATAGGAGGACAGTCAATAATACAAAGAAATATGTGACGGTGAGCTGTTCTCTGACATGTATAATCTCAATACTTTGTTGAGTCAAGATGCAATGCATTAGGAGCTCCTGCATTAGTAGAGTAGGGGATTCCAAGGCTAGGTAGGGAGGGACAAGGTCCTCTCACTCTAAAACCAGGACTCCCTGTATGACACCGTCATTCTTTCTACCATATTAGCCTGTTTCTCCAACTAAACTTTTAACTCTTTGAAGTTGGAGCCTATGTCATGCTTCTTTTCTCTTTCCTATAACAAAGGTACAATCCCACAGTAAGTTCTCAATCAATACATGGACCCAGAGGGAAAAGAACCCTGCAGTGGGAGTCAGAAGGCCTTCATTCAGATCCCAATTCTACCACTTCCCATTTAACACTGGGGACATCATTCACTTAGTTTAGTTTAGATAAGTCTTAGTTTACTCACTTCTATTACCTATTTCAGATGGTCAGTGTAAGGAAAGTATTTTGTAAACTATAAAGGGCCAAAGAATTGTGAGCTGTTACTATTAGTACCCCAGCAAATCTTTACTGAATGTCTAAATGAATAAGTAAATTAAGCAAAACCACTTTTGTGTAGGCTCTGAGATTTCACCTGGCAAGTTCAAGCTGAGGATATGGGAATGGGGCATTTTCAGATAAGTCTGTACCATAAAACTTAATCTGCTTCATTTCTGAAAGGTCCCCACCCACATCTAGGCCCAGAGCTGAAACAGCCCCTCGGCCTTGGGAAGCACTGCTAGCCTTATCTTTGGGGAAAAGAAAACTGTAAATGGGATTTATGGCTCTTAGATGATGTCTGGCAGAGGCAATGATTGGGGCCATAAACCACAAGCTTGTTCGCCAGGGCACTGCCCTACAGGAAGCCTGGGGACTGATGCTTTAGAGCTGAGAGATAGGCACAGCTTAGTTGGAAGAGGCCTTAGAGGGCAGAGGAGAGAACCTGGGGAGGAAAATGAGGGTTCCTTCATCTAGAGGAGAGAAGGTTAAAGGGAGACAACCCTGCTTTTCAAGATTAAGATTAAAATGCTGTCTTTTGTAGAGGTCTTATAGTGAAGAATGCTAGGATTATATAGCCGTCAGGGTTAGAAGCATGTTAGAATCCAGAATGTTAGAGCCTGCATTTACTTTAGGACAGAGGCTGGTGGATACCAAGACCGAAAGGGGCTTTAGAACAAAAAGGGTGACAGATTTGGAAGGAACCCTAGTCCTATTTTCTCATTTTTAGTCAGATTCCTCACTCAAGCATCCCTGTTCCATAGCAACTGAGGAGAAAAGTCACACCAAATTCAATGGGAAAAGCTTCACAACCCTATCTCTGGGCCTGGGGAGTGGCAAGGATCCCAGTCTCTTTCCCTCCCAGGCCCATCTATCTCATAGGGCCCAAAGGCAGATCTGAGGCCTGGTGTTCCTTCACACAAGTTCAGAGAACCTCCTTTGGCCTTCCTCTCCCCCAAGCCCTCCCCAAGAAAGCATTATCTTTATTACCAGAAGGCTGTTTGCCCAAGGTAGCAACGTTTCCCTTACCCACCTTGGGCTGGGCCCTTTGAAGTCTTGTTCTTTCTCTTTCTTTCTTCAGAACAGATACTTTAGGGAAAAGAAACAAGTCCTTGAATCTGAAGCCAAAGAATTGGGAAATCATGTTCCCCTGCTTCATTCTGCTGTGTATCATCCTGTCCTGTTCTCTAGTTGTACCATTTATGTGTGACCCATGCCTCTCACTAGACTATGAACTCACAGAATCACAGGATTTCAGCATCCTTCTAGTCCAATCCAAAACTGAAAAGGAATTTCCTGGATGTATATCAAACAAGTGGCCATCCAAGCTTGGCTAAGAAAATTCCATCGGGGTGAATGGACTCCTGCCCCAAGGCAGCACATTCCATCTTAAGTATCTCTAATTATCAGAAATGTCAAACTTCAATTGATCTCTTCGGCACAACTATCTATTGTCCCTAGTTCTCTCCTCTGGCAATAAACAGAACAAATATAATTCCTCTTCTATATAACAGATCTAGAAATACTTGAAAAACAAACATCACATTTCTACAAACCCTTTTCCCCCACCACCAAGTCCAGGAGATATCTTCTTAGTTCTTTCCACCCATCATCAGTGTCCTGAGTCCTCTAACCATTCTGGTTGCCTTCCTATGGATGTTCCCTAGTCAATCTCCTCAAAGACAAGGACAGTTCATTTTTCTTTATGCCTAATATCCAATTGCAAACACAAGAGGTTGGCTTTCATGGAACTATTAGCATTCCTCTATTGTCCCGCCATAGATCAAGTATACATTTTAGTGACATCTGGCCTGAGGGAGAGTTTAGTCTGTGACCACAGAAGCAGGTAAAGCCATCTAGACTCCATCCATACTATGCATTATCACTAACCACTATGTGCCTATTAGGACTGTGCTAAGCATTGAAGGTCAAAAGACAATCCCTGTACTCTAGGAACTCACAATCTAATGAGGGAGACAACATGTGTACAAAGAAACAATACACAGGACAAATTAGAAATAATCAACAGAGGGAAAGCACTAGAATTAAGAGGAATTGAGAAAGACTTCCTGCAGAAAGAGAGCTTATTTTAATTGGGACCTTAAGGAAGCCAGGAAAGCCAGGAGGTGGAGATGAGAAAGAAGAAGACTTCAGACAGCTCAAGAAAATGGTGAAGAGCCGTGAAATGGAGTGTATTGTTAGTGGAACACTGAAGACTACATGGTGGGATGTCAAGTGGGGATAGGGGCTGGCCTCTATGGCCAGAGTAGGGGGTTCTGACAACTTGAGTTCATTTGATATCTATGTATTTTATAGTGTTGTAAGGCATATGGTACACCAGAACTGCAGCCCATCTCATCTTACTCTGAATCTGGCATTCTTTCCATTGTGTTTATATTGTGCTTCATCTCAACTGGATCATGGCAGAATCTGTGAGTCTTACCATGGCCCACTGTGGGCCTCTGAGCAAAGCTGAAACCCCATGAGGCCCCCAGTTCTCTCTACTGTCATAAGGAAGGGGACAATGTGCTCCCCTCCTCTTTGTGAGTAAGGAGTGATAAAGAACAATCATGAGGAACTTAGTAAACAACTAGTGCTATGGAGATACTGACCAAAGATAGCAGGAATTTATGGCCTTGGCTGGCCCCGCTTGTTTCTGAGCACCAGATAGGAGCTAGGGTCATAAACTAGGACATGTGCACACAACGTTCCCAGCAATCCCTTCTTCAGGATAGCAGGGAGTGGATCGATGGCAATGGTCCTGCCATGGTGGGAAGAGTGCTGGATTGGGAGATTCAAATGCCTGCTCTCTCACTTACTACCTAGAAAATCATGCTGAAGTTTTAGTTTTCTCAGTGGTAAAATGAGGGGGGTGTAGTAGATGGACACAAACGTCCCTTCCATTTCTAAGTCTACAAACCTAAGAATCTTGGATTTCAGATCATGGAAGGTTAGAATAGGGAAGGCCTTGAGTACACCAAATGTTAGCCTTCACAAGCTCTTACAATAGCAAAGGACAGAGAATGGAGAATTCTGTTAGAAAGGGAAGGGATCTTAAAACATAAGAGTGCCAAAGCTAAACAAAGGATCTTGGAGATCATTGAGCTCAATCCCTTCATTTTACTGATGAAAATAAAGGAGGCCTGGAGGGAAGGGAAATGACGTATCCAAGATAATACAGCAAATTCATGCTAGAGCTAAAACCAGGCATTGGGTTTCTTGACTCTTAATTCTGTGTTCTTTCCTTTCTGGGAGCCAGATATGTGATTTCATTGATATTAAGGACTTCAAATAAGGAAATCCCCTCCACCTCTGTAGGTTGGCATCTGCTTTGTAACTTTCCTGTGGCATCAAGAGATTACATTATTTGCCCAATATCACACAGACAGGTTATGTCAGAGACTAGAGTTAGATGACCATGATGGTTCCTTGTTTGATACATGTCCAGGGAATTCTCTTTCGATTATGGGTTGCACTAGATTGATGCTTCAACAACCCAGATGTTCTTGACTTAGAGGCCAGTATTCTATCTATTGCAACACACACACACACACACACACACACACACACACACACACACACACAAGCGTGTGCACACTCATTCTCACTTACTTAAAAGCAGGTACCCCAGTAGAGGTGACAAAGGAAACCATCATTAACCACATTGCAAATTAGGTTATGTGTTCAACAGAACCCAGAGAGCCATTTTAATGACTGCAGTGAGAGAGGTGAAGAGAATGGGAGCAATTGGGAATGGAAGGAGGGAATAAGTATTTGGTGCCTACTATGTACCAAGCAGATGCTAAGGGCTTTGTACAACTATAGCATTTGATACTCAAAACCACCCTGTGTGAAAGGTGCAATTATTATACATATTTTACAGTTGAGGAGACTTAAGGCAAAGGGGGTTAAATGGCTTGTCCAGGGTCACCCAATCAGAAGTATCCAAAGCTGGATTTGAACCTCAGCACTCCCTTTGTTAGGCACCTAGATGCCTCTGGGAAGGAAGCAAGAGGGAAAGGACATTGGTTAGAGGACACTTAGTAAGAAAGGATGGTACAAGAGGAAGTGTGAGTTGGCAAAGAAAAATCCTGCTTAGTTTGCAGTTCTGCTGGGGACAGACTGGTATACACTGGGGGTGAGAGTGGGTAGTGTTGAAGGATATGTAAATGAACAGGTAGCCTCGTTTATAGTTAAGAGTTCTGGACTGGAAGTCAGGAGAACTGGATGTGGATCTCATCTCAAATTCTTAGTGACCCTGGATAAAAATGATCTCTTTATTTGCCAGTTTGAGCATTCCATGCTGAGATGTTCGGTCCTTCTGCTTTCTGTTTTCAGGTTCCCTTCTGTTCTAACATTTTGTGTTCTAGATTTTGAGGTCCCTTAGAGCTCTTTTCTTGTTTGTTCTAAATATTCTATATTCTAAATTTCCTTCTGCTACTGGATGCTGATAGGGATAGCTTCAGTATTGCTTGAATCCTTACAGGGGCCACTGGCAAGTCTCCACCCCTTCCACTCCACCCCCAGAGCCCTGTTCCGTAAATGCTTTGGGCTTGTCCGTTCTCCAGGGCACTTGGGAACAGTGAGTACACCCTGTCCCTCCCAGGAGACCTGTGTTTTGCTGTGCTGACTCAGAAGGTTAGCAAATCAATCAGTCACTGGAAAAACACAATCCCCGCCCTCATCTCTGTTTAAAAACTCCTCCATGGCTGTCTTCCCTCAAGTGGCGCTTCTTCAAACAAAGTGGCTTAGGACCTCTGCAAAGAGACATGTATATTGGGGCAATTTGTTTATATGAAGCCTTCTTAATAAAGGGACACAGAGGGTGAGCTAAGGTTTATTCCATGGAGCATGCTCCAACAACATAAACAACAGGAAAAACATGGTCTAGTTAGGGTTGAGCCTCAAAGGCCTGATGTGCTGTCTGTGTACCAAGGCCCACAGTCTCAGCCTGGATCAGACCAATCAATAAATAGTAAAAGAATATGTGTGGTAAAGAGAAAAGAGTCCTGCCATTAGGGGACCTGGATTAAAAGCTTGTCCCCAACACTTAACTGTGTAAACTATGCCTTGGTATCTCCATTTATGAAATGGTGCTATTAGTCATTCTATCTTTTTTTTTTTTGATGGAGCAGTTGTGAGAACATCTATAAATCTTTTTTAAATTTCAAGGGGCTATAGATAGTTGAGTCCTCTAGAGATATGAGTCTTTAATAGGAAGACCAACTTGGGGTAATGGAAAATATTGGATTTAAGAGGAAGAAGACCAGCGTTCTAAAGCTTCTTCTACCCATTGCTCTTAGTTCTTCCCTCTGGGTCAAAATCGAGTGATCATGAGCCTCCTTCCACTGGACAACCCTTCAAATATTCCACATTTTCTGCTGAATAAATCATAACCTTCTTAGCCTGGCATTCCAAGTTCTAATCTACCTTTCAAATCTTCTCTCATACAAATGCTCCTTCATGCAGGCTCTGCTCCTCCATGCTTATTCTGCTCTTTGCTTTCTGAGAGGGATGGCCGTATCTATACCTATATTCTCAATACTGAGACTAGGGCCTTGAAAGAGCAGATAATTAATCAATGTTGAAATGAATTGAGGCTGGAATACTGTAATAAAAAGAATCCAGGCTTTTGAGTCAGTGGACCTGAGTTCAAATTATGTTTCTGCTTCAAACTGATGTGATCTTGAAAATATAGCTTCTACTTTCTGGGCCTTGGCTTCCCTAAAAAGAAATGATTAGCTTACCTTGATCTTTAAAGCCTATTCTAGTTCTAAGCTGGATGAATAAATTGATACTCAAGAAAAATCTGTTCAGGCAGGGGACAAAGCATTGCTTATGGCAACATAACTGGACTGAGGAAGTATAAAGAAGCACCTTCCCAGGTAGGAAGGTAGATGCTGTATGGTTTATATAGCCAGGTTAGGGAGATCTTAGACAAAAGATTCCTAGATTTGGGACTCAAAAAGTTTGTTGCCTGGAAATTGGTTCTTGCCAGCCCTGGTCTAAAATGGCATAAGGAAAAGAGGGTTGTCTGGGAAAATTCAGATGGTTACAGTGGAAAAAAGTTACAAGGGAGCATCTCTTGATTCCCAGACCAGTTTTCTTTCTACTGTGGAATCCCAGGTGGGGTTAGAGTAGGATCTCTTCTAGCCTCACATATGGTAAGTGCCTTATATAAGAACATATCAGGAGATGGCAACCTATGGCTTGGGTAATTAATGTGGCAGGAAAACCATGTATGGCCATTGATCAAGTCCTTGCCATTTGGGGGAGCTACCTACCATGAGAACAAGTTTTCATAGATTCACAGAGTGGAAAGGTGCTCTGGTCTAACCTTACATTTCATGTGAATGAATATCTCCTTTATACCATCTCTGAAAGTGGCTCTCCAAATTCTGTGTGAATATCTCTAGTAAAATGAAGGTTACTACCCATAGAGACAGCCCATTTGTCCTTTAGAGAGATTTAATTAGGAAGTTCTTCTTTATAGTGAACTGAGAGGAAGGAATTAATCAATTTAATTCTATTCCGAGACCCTTTCTAAACAATGCTCTTATAAGATGCTTTTAACAGTTAAAAAAAGACCCTACTCAGTCCCAGTGCCCAGGCATGCTGAGCCCCTTTCTGGCACTTACAGCTGTCCAGGTATCACTCCCAGGCTAGAGCAGCTGCTTGAAGGTTGTAAATATTTCAGGTGCCAGAATTACTCCATTAGCCTTCCCTACAATTGTTTCTTCCTGTTAGGGTTTTGTCATTTATTTAGACATTGCTTAAGTGTTGAGTGTAATGGAAAGAATATTACCTTTGGGTTTGAGTCACAGATCTCTGTGGCTCTGTGGAAATAGTACTGAATTTGGATTTAAAAGACGAGTTCAATTCTTGACCGACATTTTCTAGCATGGGGAAGAGACAAAACCAAACTAAGGGCCATTTCTATGGGAGGAGGTGCCATCTTAAGGCTTCTTGAATCCTCTGATCTTATCCCTGTCTTAGGCTCCCCCTGCTGTCTCCAGGAGGAAACACACCTCAGCCCAATTCACCCCAGGCAATGGGCAGCCAGAACCTGGTCTTGGGCAGCTAGCCCTGGAAGGCCAGAAAGTGGAGGCAAAGATGATCACCCAGGGTTTGCTCTAGGGAGAGTGGTATATTGCACACTTCTTACCCATATCCATTCTGACTTTATAATTTTCCAATTATTCTAGTGACATCAGGTCAGAGTAAATATCCTGAGCCTAAAACAAAACAAAACAAAACAAAACAAAACAAAACAAAAACAAACAAACAAAACAAAACCACACTATTTGCATGTGAGGAAAATATCAACCAAGTGCCTTCCTGACCATGGCCTGCTATTGCAGGACTTCTCTCAAGGAGCGAGACACAGGAACAGCTCTGCTTAGCAGCCACAGATCAAATGGATCTGGAAAAGCATGAGGGGATAGAAAACAAGGGATAAAATTGGGAAAGGATCCCTTTGGGCAGTGGTTCTTAACATGATCTGCATATTTTTTTAGAAGATAGAAGATAGACAGATAGTCAGCCAGAAATAGACAGGCAGACACAGATATAGATAGGTAAGATAGAAAGACAAACCTAGATAGGCAGAGAGAAAGACAGGTAGACAGACAGATAGATAGAGAGATAGAAAGACAGATAGGTAGATAGGTAGACAGACAGAAAGACAGATAGGTAGACAAATAGATTGATAATCAGATAGGCAGATAGACAGATAGAAAGACAATTATGTAGACAGACAGACAGGTAGATAAACAGACAGATGGCTGTATTTCAATCATTATCAACCAAAAACTGATTTCCTTTGTAATCCTAAATATTTTAATGTTTGCATTGAAAACCATTATTTTGAGTTTATCACAGTTTTTTTTTTTTTT
>JAJPUD010008038.1:11359-45009 GCA_023553655.1 Myrmecobius fasciatus
TTTTTTTTTTTGTTTTTGTTTGACTGATTCTTGAAGTCTTGATGAGTCATTCATTTCCAATTGTTCGATTCTAATTTTTAATGTCTTATTTTCTTCAGTTACTGTTTTTAGTTCCTTTTGCAATTGACCAATTACATTTTTTTTTGTTCATTGCATTCTTTTTCCATTTTCTATTTTATTTTGCAGTGATCTCATTTCATTTCCCCATGTTTCTTCTAACTCTCTTTTAAGATTTTTTATGCAATCTTCAAAGAAAGCCTTGTGACATGGAGACCAGTTTATGTCTCTCTTTGGGGCTTTTTCTGGAGTTGCTTTACCTTTAGGGGCCTCAGGATTTGAGGTCTGTTCTTCCCTCTCTTCATAAAAGTTGTCTATGGTGAGAGCTCTTTTTGGTTTTTTATTAATTTTTTTTTAAAGGCGTGAGGTCTGTTTAGGGCAAAGGTGGGACAGCTGCTTTAATTTGCCCTGGGGCAGTTCTGCTGATTGAGTTATTTCAGGAACTGGGCAGTTCTGCTGATTGAATTATGTCAGGTGCTGGGCAGTTCTGCTTTAGTTCACCCTGGGGCAGTTCTGCTGATTGAATTATTTCAGGTACTGGGCAGCTCCGCTGATTGAATTATTTCTGGTGCTGATCAGTCCTGTTGATTGATTGATTGCTTTAAGGTGCTGTGTAATGGCAGCTAGGTTCGATGCTCATCAGGGGTTCAGTGGTTCATAATCTATCCCCCTCAAAAGGCAGACCCTCCAAACCACCTGCCCACAATCAGGACAGATTGGTCCAAGAGGCCCGCAGAAGACTCCCAGGTGTGTGAAAAGCACAACGCTCCCACTCCTGTTCCGACTCCTGTTCCGGCTCCCGTTCCTGCTCCCTGCTCCAGCTCCCTGCCCCGGTCTCCCTGAGCTGCAGTCTGGGTTCAGCAGACCACCCCCCTGCCCAATTAAAACAGACCTGTTTTGAGGTTCTTCCAGAGTATCTTCTTCTAGAATCGTGTTGTTCTCCAGATATTGTGGATTTTTTTGCTTCAAAATCAGTCTAGAGGCTTCATATGTTGTTGGTTTGAGGGGAGGTTACAGGAGTTTACAGAGACTCCTGTCTGATCTCTGCTACCTGAAGTCATATTCTTTTAGATTCAATACATCATTTTTGTATGTTTGTTTGTGGGTTTTTTTAATAACAGATGAGGAACTGTGAAGCTAAGTGAATTGTTTATAGTTACATATCTTGGTAAAAGGTGAATGGTAAAACTAATATTAAGAAAAAGATGAATGAGCAAAATGGATTAGTTATAGAAATAAGCATGATTATTATCTTCACCTATTTGAAAGACTGTATTAGAGAAAGTCAATAGTAGAAATAATAGAGGCAGAGAACAACATTGCAATTTAATATCAAGACTAATAAAATTGTCCAAAACTGATGTGAGCTTCATCTGTATAGTAACTTTTTCCAGTGATGCAATCCTTCCATGCTTTAGTGTCATTGAGTTGCTGTATATCACTTCCACAGCCAACTCCTGTTCCCACTCCTCTCCTCCCTCAAGAAGACTCTCTGGTATTTAGAGTTTTCCCGAATTTAAATATGCTACAGGCTCTTGGAGAGCATGTGCATAGACCATAAACAGGCAATCCTAAAATCCTCCTCAGATTTCTCAATTCTGCTTAACTTTCACTTCACTGCTATATTCTAAAGATTCAAGGTCAATTCAGTGATTGAGGAGACCTCAGGGAAGTTCTTGGATAGGAGAAACTTTGGATTTTGGTCAGGATTTTAGTAGGTGTCTCCAGTATTAAATAAAACAAAATTGAAACTCCTTAACCTAGCATTCCAGACACTTCATGATCAGTATACATGCTCTGGGTCCTTAATCTTCTGTGCTTATTATAAGTGCCTTTTTCTTGTCCAAGGACTAATGTGCTTCCTGAAACTCACCCTATGATTTGAAGTGACCTGGATTTTCCTCTATAGCAGATAGTGATTGGACAAACCCTTGCTTTGGATTAGTTCTTTTTGTTTATTATTGTAGCACCTAAAGACAATCTTATCAACTGCCAAGACAGGTTCAGCAGAATATAGCTATCCCAGATTGCATCCACTAAAACTATACCTTACAAGAGCCCACTAATATATTTACCTGTAATAATACAGATGACAGAATTGGTTCAAAGCAAAGGCATTTAATGAAATGTGATAATAAAAGAAATAAACAATTACAACTCTGCAGTGTACTTTCCCACTAATTATATACATAAAATAAAAAAGTAAAAAAAAATATAATGAATGTGCATGGAGAAGCACACAGATGGGTAACATATACTGTTTTGGCTGACACATGGCAGGGTTGATCCATAGGAAAGAGATGTGGTCAGGTCATGTAATGATGGGAAATCCATATAAAGAATATGTGAACAGGGCTCACTTGGGGAGGAATTTACAAGTAGGCACCATAAAGCAGGGTAGTGTTAGGGTAGTGTTGCTCCTCTCTTTTAATCATGTCCTCATAGAAAAAGACAGAGAGAAAACACCAAACCAGAGGTGGAAAGTATTTGTCTCAGCTGCTTATTTTGAACTCTTACCTTGTATATGAAAATTTACAATGCAACCCCTAATTGGGAAATTACCTTTCTTATTACAGGAGATATTTATATCTCCTAAACCTAAGTACTAATAGTTGCTTTTAAAGTTTACCATAACAAAGTAATACAATTGTAAGTCCTGCTATCAGGAAAGGCTAAAGCTGGTGGACCACTTGAGTTGAAGAGCTCCAACCTGTAATAGAACTAGAGTTAATTTTGTGGCTGTACTAAGTCTAGTACCAATCCAATGAGCCCCTGAAAAGAGAGAGCTACTGGACTCCTAAGGAGGGGTGAATTGGCCCCCATGTTAAAATAGTACTTTAAAATTTCTATGCTGGTAAGTAGTAGAATTGCATCCATGAGTGGTTGCTTCTTGTTTAATCTTTGGTAAGATAAGGAAAAAAAGCCTAAAATAAATAAATGTTTAAAAGAAATTAACAAATGGATAGATAGATAAAATTAAAGCTTATCAAGATCTTATGTGATTTTTAAAATTCTGTTTGTTAAAAACTCAGATTTTCCCATTTTTAAACATTTATGAGAAAGTTCACTCCATAAGATTTACTTCTTATTCTAAAACTGCAGCAAGGTCATTATCAGGATAATTGTTGGAACTAGCACTAGACAGGTGGCTGCCCACCCTGACATAATAGGTAACTTTCAAAGTTTTGAAATGTATGCCAAGACTAAATTGCCCCAGAGGCTTCTGAGCTTAGGAAAACGGTGTGCTGCTTGACTAATTGGTGTCTTAGATCCTTTCAGGTCAGATAAAAAGTGATTTTTTACATAAACTAAATTGGAAGCAAGGGTTTTTTGTTCATTCTGCTTTTATTTTTTTCTCTGTTTAATAGCAGCCGAGTCACATTGAGGTCATGTCATGTCACCATTGTCTACCAAATTCAGAATCGGTGTCACAGAATTTTAGAGCTAGACAATAATTCAAAGAGAATTGTCAGATGAGGGAGCTCATTTTTGATATGGAAACATGAAGACCCAGAACGGCTAAGTAGGAATGCCAGAGGCAACCATGTTCTGCTACTCTTTTCTACCATATTGGGAACCAATTTTTTGAGTTGTATTGTTCAATATTGTTCAACCAAACCTTACTTGAATATATGAGTTATACATGGATTAGGCTTTCACTTTTCAGTGCTATAATTTGTGACAAAACTTGCTATATAAGCCATTCAGTTGAGTACATTTGCTGCTAAATGTTAGGGAATGAATGGAAAAGGCTAATCAACTGTTTGTTGCTTGAATTGTTCTCCTTGGACCTAGAAAAATAATATTCATTATTCACCAGATTCAGTGCCTTTCAACTCTTCTCTGCAGCTAGACTGCACAATTTCTAAGATGCTGGACTTAGAGTTTTTCTCTAGACAATTTCAAATTCAGCTTCAGATTTGAAAACAACCTTGGACTCTGTTTCCTCTAGTTTCCTCATCTGCAAAGTTGGGATAATAATAGCATCCACCTCCCAAATTGTTGTGTGAATTAAATGAGATAATATTTGTAAAATGCCCATCAGGGTGCCTGACACAGGGTATGTGCCACTGCTTATGTTCAGTTGGGTCTGTTTTTTTATGATCCCATTTTGGCTTTTCTTGGAAAAGGGACTGGAATTGTTTGCCTTTTCTTTCTCTAGGTCTTTTTACAGACAAGGAAACTGAAGTAAAAATTAAAAAAAAAAAAAAAAAAAACAACTAAACTAAAGTGACTTGCCCAGGGTCACATAGTTAGTAAGTGTCTGAAGTCAGATTTTAACTCAAGTCTTTGTTATTCTATGTCCTGTGTCACTTAGCTGCCTTGTATGCCATATACATGCTTATTCTATTCCATAATAGAAGCATAGAAGTCATAAAATATTAAAATATATGTCGATTTACTTGGGAATATGTCACTGAATGAATTGTAAAGACTACCTCTTTGTCCTTTATAACAGATGCTAAAGCATAAGCTATGATTTCTTGACAGTTTTTTTGTTTTGTTTATGCTCACCATAATCATTAAAAGGTGGCACTAAGTTCCCTCATGAAATAATGTTTCTTGTAACTTCTGGGCATGCAACTAAACCAGCTCTGCTAATTCCTTTTTTTTTAACTCTTCAAAAAGAGTTTGTTAACTATTCTTTTATTTAATTCTAATCTTCTTATTGCTTTAAACGTAATGATCTTTGGATAAAAGTATTTAACATATTCTTTTATTGATGTTTCTAGATGGTTTTAAAATTGTGATCCTTAGTAAATTCTGTATTCTTTGTCACCACTCTGACATTTTTACTACAGAAGTGAAAAGGATCACTTTCTCTTTTACATGTATAAGTTTCTGTTGGCTGAGAATCAGCCTAATGAAGTGAAGAGAGACTCATCATCAGTAGCTTGGTCCTTATACAATGCATTTAGTGACAAGGACAAAACGTAAAACAAAAGAAAAATGAATCTTAATTCTAAGTATATGCCTCCTTTCCTCTCCCTTGCCTTATAAACAAATAACTTCATAACTGAAATTTAAAGAATACTATTTATTGCTTTGCCTATTTGCTTTATAGTGAGTTTAAATTCTAAAGAAAGATTCAGGATGAACAGGTAGTTCATATCCATCAAAATAATGAGAATATATTGAGTAAGAATATATTAAGTCTTATGACTTAAAGTATTAATGTTCATTAAAAAGAGTTGAAGAATAAAAAGCAGAAGGGGTCAGAAAGATTTACTGAATAATGCTAAAAATAGTATTCTAGAGAGTAGTCAAAATGATGTTTCTAGCATAGTACAGTAAAAGGTAACTTATCTGTCATTTAATAGGAAATAGGCTTCACTGTAGCTAATCCTCATATACTGTAAATTTTTCAGGTGATATTAACTGAAGTTTATCCCTTAAAAATGTAAAAGTATTGTTTTTATTTGAACTTTTATTCCTTGAGAAATCTTCATAAAATATATTAGTTTCTTCCTTTTATACTTAAACTGTAAGTATCATTTCCAAGAAAGTAAAAGGAAGAATTTAGAAAGTATATTGCAAAGCAAAAATTATTAAGCTGATCTCCTCAGTTAGATTTTTTTTCTTCTGTGTTTGCAACCTTTATCCTGTGTATTTCTTTTTCCTAAATAATTAAGCCCTGATCCAGATTGTAGGTAGAATCTGTTATTTAGGGACTTTTAACAACTGGCTTCATCAGTTGACAGGTGAAATCAACTGTGTGTATCTTAATCATAGTTTTTGTCTTGTAAAATCATTAAGATTATTATTAATTATTATTTGCCAAGAAAAATAATATACATACATATATGTGTATCTATGTGTGTGAGAGAGAAAGAATATGTGTGTGTGTGTGTGAAAGGGGGGGGGAGAGAGAGAGAGAGAGAGAGAGAGAGGGAAAGGAGAAGGGGAAAGAGGAAGAGACAGAGAAGGGCTAAAACAAGTATGAGTGGGGAATGACTATATATGTATTAAAGATGACAAACTTAAAAAAATAAAAAAAAATATTTTGGGGCAAGAAGAGGACCAAAAAAGGACTATGCTGTTGCTTTACGTGTGGGGGATGAAAATAATATACAGCAGTAAGACAGATGAACTATTGAACACCATTTGCTTCTGTATTATCTTCCAAGGAAAATGTTTTTTGAACAGAAAAGGTGAGATCTAAAATGGGTAGCAGAGGATAGAAAAGACAGATAAGTGAGATGATTGATAACATCCAGCTGGTCTAAATAAGTTCAATTCACCAAAATCTTATAGAAACTACATTTTAAGATACTGAAAGAAATTGCAGATACAACTGCTAAGACACTGTCTTTGAAAGATATTGGAAGCAAGAAGTGTTGTAGGATTACTGAAGGACATCTATTGTCTAATATTCACAAAAGGAAAAAAAATATCCATGAGAGCTATAGACTAGATTTTGACTTTTATTAATGTACAATTCTAGAACACGATTAAGTGGATGATTTTTGAGTGTGTGTTTGTGTGTGTGTGTGTGTGTGTATGTGTAGGAAAGAAGTGATTACTAAAAGTCACCATGGTTTCATCAATAACATGTTATCTTAGGAAAAAAGGCCTGTTTTGGTAAATAGATAGTAGTTAGAAGAGATGCTATAGAGAAATTACATATCATTTTCAGAAGAACATCTGACAATTTTTTCCATCCACAAAATAGACAAAGATGGGATAGATTTTAGTACAGTTAGGAAGATATATATATAGATAGGTTGGATGAATGGACTTATATTGTTTAGTCCTATAATCTTTTCTGAGTCTTTGTGAGCCCATGGACCATATTATGCTAATACTGTCCTTGGGTTTTCTTGGCAAAGAGTGATTACCATTTCCTTCTCCAGAGCTAAACAGAGATTAAGGAACTTGTTCAGGAGATCTTTAGTAGAATAAATTAGAGGTTTAAACTTAACCTTGTTCTATCAAATATATTTAAGTGTAAGGTACGTGAAAGGGTAATTGAATGTTTATTAAGATCTATAGATGAAACAGAACTAGGAGTGATAACTAATAAAATAGATGATAGAATTGGGTTCAAAAAATAATCTTTACCATATTGAAAAATGTATTGAATATAGAGGAATGAAATATGGTGTGAAAAAAAATAAATACCAACACTTGAAGTCAAAGAATTGAATTTGTAACAAAACAAAACAAAAAACATGATGGGTAAGATGAAGTCACACAAAATTTCCTTTGAAAATGTTTTTTTGTTCTGTTTTGTTTGTTTTGGCAAGCTTATTTTGAATCAACAATGTCATGTTTGAACTGCCTATGTATAGCAAGATATATTCTATGTAGAATTAGGTACAGAGGTTTTCAGGAGCAAAAATTGATGTGAGGGTACCTGAGCTCTTTTTAGAGCTATTTCCCATCTTTGGAGTCCATCTGATTCATATAAATCTTGTCTATGACTCTAAAACTGTAGTATGTTGGGGCAGCTAGGTGGTGCAGTGGATAGAGCACCAGCCCTGAAGTCAGGAGGACCTGAGTTCAAATCTGGTCTCAGACACTTAAGACTTCCTAGCTGTGTGACCCTGGGCAAGTCACTTACTTTAACCTCAATTGTCTCAGCAAAAAGGAAAAAAAAGAAATAAAATTGTAGCATGTTAAGCAATCATCTCCTAATGGACCATTTTGGCAGAAGAGTTAAACCACTGAAGAATTGAACCACTCAAGGGTCTAAAATCCATTGGTGAGATGGGAAAGATGTCTACTTAAAGCATGTGAATTTCCTTCTGACAAAATGGCAGATGAGAACAGTTTGTTTCAATGTTCAGGAAGTGCTTTTGGGGTGCTTAGAACTTGTTGAGAAATTGAGAACATCAAGGTTATACAATGTATTTCAAGGCATCAAAAGTTGTCTTGACTTTTGGACTTTCATCACTTGAAAGAGAGAGAGTAAGGCTGACAAGTTTGTGTAACTCTGCTTCACAAATCCAATTTCAAAAGACATCACCTTTACTATTTTGCCATTTGTACCAAAATCCTGTGGTGTTAAGCAAGTGATGAAGAAGCATGTGTGAATACACTGGGAGCTGTAGTCATAACCATGCACCCCGGAGGCCTAGGCCATGGATTTGTTTTCTCATTGGACTAAAGCAGCAGTGGCATTTGGCAGCCTCCTGGGTATCTGAGCAACCTTTTAAAATGACTGAACTACTTACTTCACAATATAAGAAAGGATCTAGAAAAGGTGCCCTAAAAGTTGTGTACTTCACCCAAAACCTGGCCTATTTATTATGGAAGGTAGTGATTCCACCCCATGGTTGAAATACAATCATATTGAATTGTTCTTGCTATGAGAGAACTCAACAGGTATCATATCCAAAAACAACCCTGAGTGAAGCAAGGATGGCAAGTGATGGCCAATCTGCTGCAGTCAGAGCTGGATGCACAGTTTTCTGGAGGGCTACAGTGATGAGGAATGCCATGAATTTGGTATAGGTTTTGCAATCAAAACTAATGTAGTCAAAAAACTGGTATGTGAACAAAAAGGTATGAATGATGGGCTCATGACAATGTGATTTCCACTTGCAGGAAAGTGCCGCATCACTATCATTAGTGTATATGCTACTACCAAGACAACCCTGATGAGATCAAAGAAAATTTTTATGAAAACCTGGAGACCCATATCATCACTGTGCTGAAACAGAACAAGCTAATAATTCTGGGAGACTTTAAAACTAGAGTAGGCACAGACTATCAGACATGGCAGGGAGTGTTTAGGAGGAATGAAATCAGAAACAGCATGAAAAAAAAAGAAACAGCAACAGCAATGGTTACTTACTACTTACTTGTTGTGTACCTTGTGTCTCATCACCAACATTGTCTTCTGTTGTGGGAGCACCCTTGAAACAAACATTGGAATTTAATAGATTGTCATTTTAAGGTAAAGAGACAGGATGAAAGAGTGACAAAAAAAATGTGTGATATAGCATGTTGGACTGATAACAGACTTATCTTCTTCAAACTAAATATTAACATTAAATAAAAATAGGAATCCCTCTCTCCCAGGGCAAGATGATGGTACCAGCAGAGTTAATATTAACAGTTCATTGCTAACATGGAGGAAGAGCTGAGCCAACACATGGTTGGCAACAATGGAGCAGAAAAGAAGTGGGCAGTTTTCATAGCTTTGCTGTACAGCACCATGTTTATTCATCTGGGCCAGAATACTCTTAACCATTGAGATTGGTTTAGAAAAATGATGAGAAAATTCAGAAGCTGCTAAATGAAAAAAAAGGTTTACAGGGTATACTAGCAGGAGAGTTCTTTAGTCTCTAAGAAGTCAGTGTTAAACACCACCAAAGTAAAGAGAAAGCAAAGCTTAGAGAGATGCAGGAATCTTGGCTCAGCATGAAGGTATATGAAGTTCATTTTTATATTGATAGTAAAGCACTTTTATGATGCCCTGAGGCTATGTATGGGCAAAAGACATATGGTGCATCTCAACTACTCAGTGCTGATAAAGCTACATTGATTACAGATGAAGACATGATTCAGGAGAGATGGGCTGAGCACTTCCATAGTATTCTCAAGAGATTACCATCAATCAACAATGAAACCATTTACTGTATATCTCAGGTTGCAGTAAATTCCTCTCTAGGCAAACTTCTAACTGAAGAAGAGGTTTTTGAATATCATTACACTCCTCTCCTGCAGCAAAATTCCTGGTGGCGTTTCTATTCCAACTGAGATTTACAAGGCAGGGGGTCTACTGCTATTCAAAAACTGAATGTAATTTTCTATATTATGTAAGAAGATGAGGTTATTCCATAGGAGTTTGAGGATGACTCCAATATCCCTTCTATAAAGGAAGAGGAAATATGTTGTTCTTTGACAATCATTGGGATAGTAGGTGGGGTTGTCTCTTTCTTAGTAACTGCTGGAAAGATTCTTTCTTAATAGTCTGATCTTATGCCTAGAGAATGGTCATCTACATGAGAGCCAGTTGGCAAAGGCTGAGGAACAGTTTATAAGATTTGTTGTCCAATAACTCTAGAAGAAATGTCAGGAGCAAAACAGAAGTCTGTAAACAACATTCATCAATCTGACCAAGCCTTTGATACTGTCCATTGTGAGGGCTTAAAGAAGATCATGAGGTAGGGGTGGGAATTGCTTGCTTGGAAATATACATCAGTTTATTGATGGCAGGCTTACATGGGTTCTATGTAAAGAATGATGCTCTTATGCTTTCCAGTCACCAATGGAGTATAGCACAGGATCCTGTGCTTTTTAACATGGTTTTTCAGTCATATTTTTGGACGTTTTCAAAGAGGACAAAAATGGCATCAAGGGCAGATATCACATTGATAGTCAATTATTTAACTTGAAAAGGCTATAAGTGAAGAGGAAGGTGAGTTTGTGTGTGACTTTTTGTTTGCAGATGATTATGCACTCAATGCAACCTTTGATGTTGAGAAGCAACAAAATTATCAATTGACTTTCTGCTGTCTTTGCTAGTTTTGGTCTAATGACACCAAGAAAACAGAATTTCCATCAGCCAGCAAGACTAAATCATCCACACATGGAATCCCCAGATACTGCAAACGGAAACATTTTAAATACTTTAGATAAGATCATTTACCTTGGCAGCATACTTTCCAGGGAATTTACATATAGATGATGAAGTTGATGTATACTTTACCAGAACTAGCTTAGGGTTTGGAAAGCCCTTAAGAGAAGAATTGTGCTCAACTCCTTATTGTATGTGTGTGAAACCTGGACAGCCAACCAGAGCCATGCCAGGGAACTGAATTTCTATTTGAATTGTCTTAGGAAGATTCTGAAGATCACTTAGCAAGATAAGATACTGAAGTTCTTTCTTGAGCTGAACTGCCAAGGATTCACAACCCTAATGCAAAGAGCACAGCTCCAACTGAATAGCCATATTGTTTGAATGCCATTGCATATTTGCCTGAAAGATTATTTTACAGAGAACTCACACAAAGCAAGAACTCATATGGAGGTCAGAAAAAATGATAGAAAAGGACATGTCAAGGCTTTTCTAAGAACTCTGGAACTGATTTGAGAAATGAGAGATAGTGTGATTGGTAAATAAATTCATATAGAAACTCCTCCATTTCTCATTGCAGGCTCTGCACATATTTGCCCTAAAAATGATTCTAAACCTGGAGATATGATAGACTTTAGATGAAGACCAGGCCAATTCTTCAAGGTCAAAATATCTTGAGTAATTTCTTTTCAGGAATCTATCCAGTTCCCTGAAAATAAACAACTTGTGAGAGTCTTATTGAGAGGGCTGGCTACCTCCCCAGTGCAGGCACCTAAGAAAATTTGGCTGAGAGCTTTCTTGGTTAGCATTAAGCCTTCTTTGTCTAAAGTAATATATAAGTTCTTTAAAGCAGACTCTCTTTGGAATTTCACCCATGGAGAGGATACTCTGCCTGTAACCCTCCCAGTCTGGACCCTGAAAGCTGTGACACTGAATTCCTCAACTATTTGATTCAAGGGTTGTTACTTTCCAAATTGATATTTTCTTTCAATATTATTACTTCTATTTCTACCTTTGCTATTGTGTTTATCTTTATAATATTACTATTGTGTTGTTGTTATAACTATACTATTCTATTTATGTTATAATCATTAAACTATCTTATTAAGCTGAAAGTGGTGACATTGCAGGAGCATATCTAAACCTCATAATCCCTTAATCAGACATAGTGTCAAAGAATCACTCATTAAGGCAGGCTGCATTAAAGGAGGAACTATGCTTTATGACCAAATCAGAACTTTAGTAGCTCAAAAAAATGTGAGAGGCAAAAATTTAGAGACATAACAAACATTCATATGAGTTGTTTGTGCTAAACCTGTGGTAGAGTCTTCTGGGCTTGTATTGGTCAGATCAGTCACAGTTGAATATGAAGTATTTTTGTTCTAATATTGTGATGTTATTTTGGTCTTTTTTTTGTGAAAGAAGGACAACAACCAGCCAAACCACTTAAAGAAGTAACTGGTTCACTTTGCTATGATTTGATTAGCTACATCAGGCATATTGCATTTAATCCTAAGTATCACATTGTAGAAAAGACTTATACAAAAAATGAATATGCCAAAGAAAAAAAGAATTACAAGAATGAGGAGACTAAAAAATGTATTATTTGAGACACAGTTATAAGTGGAATTTTTTAGTTTGGACAAAAAGAAACTGAATTGGAGATCTCTGTTTCAAATTTTTGAAAGGCTATCGGTTTACAGAAGGATTGTATTTGTTATGCTATGCCCCAAAGAACAAAACTGTATAATTGAGAGATATATAAAAGTAGAATCTGTTAGTTTGAAATTAAGTAAGGGCTCTTTCAGGAAAATAGCTAATCTTCCATTTTAGCTGACTAATGGGTTTCTTTAAGAGAATGTAGACTAAAGGAAATGTTGGTAAAATTAAAACTTTTCTTAGTGGTGGGAAGGAGATCTGTACCTGGTTCACTTAGCCATTTGTTTTAGGGACTATATAGACTCTCTTCTTTCTTTGCCATCTCAGTGATTCATCCAGAAAGAGTTCCTTTAGGCCCTGTTGAATGGCTATGGCTTCCTGATGATGTCTCCAACATCTGTTTCACAGACTTTTTTCTTTTTCAATTTTTTCTCTCCTAACTTGCTGAAATTTTCCTAAGGAGCAGAGGCAGAGTAGGAAAGTACATTTCTTTCTGTTTATCATATACCTAGAAGGACCACAGGGCACTCTAACTCATTTAATTTTTCCAGGTCAAAAGACTAGGAGCCTCATATCCTCTAGAGAAATCAGATTTCAACATCTTGCTTGAAAGAATACTAAATAGTCATGATGGCTAAAATGACAGGAAATGATAATGACGAATGTTGGCGGGGATGTGGAAAAACTGGAACACTGATATATTGTTGGTGGAACTATGAATGGATCCAGCCATTCTGGAGAGCAATTTGGAACTATGCTCAAAAAGTTATCAAACTGTGCATAACCTTTGACCCAGCAGCATTTCTATTGGGCTTATATCCCAAACAGATCTTAAAGAAAGAAAAGGGTCCCACATGTGCAAGAATGTTTGTGGCAGCCCTTTTTGTAGTGGCTAGAAACTGAAAGCTGAAAGGATGCCCATCAATTGGAGAACGGCTGAACAAATTATGGTATATGAATGTTATGGAATATTATTGTTCTGTAAGAAATGACCAACAGGATGATTTCAGAGAGGCCTGGAGAGACTTGCATGGACTGATGCTGAGTGAGATGAGCAGAACCAGTAGAACATTATACACAGAAACAACAAGACTATATGATGATCAGTTCTGATGGACATGGCTCTCTTCAACAATGAAATGTTTCAAACCACTTCCAATTGTTCACTGAAGAAAGCCATATACACCCAAAGAGAGGGATGTGAAATGTGGACTACAACATAACATTTTCATGCTCTCTATTGATGTTTGCTTACATTGTGTTTCCTTTCTCTGATTTTTCTTTCTTGTAGATACGATTTTTCTTGCACAACAATGATAAGTGTGGAAATATGTATACATATATTCGATTTGCCAAGTATTTTAACATAATTAACATGTAGTGGATTTCCTGCCATCTAGGGGAGGGGTGAGGACTAAGGGGGGAAAATGTGTAACAGAAAACTTTGTAAGGGTCAATGTTAAGGAATTACCCATATATATGTTTTGCAAATAAAAAGTTTTAATAATAATAAAAAACAGAATCATGAGACAAGGTCTCTGCTCTATATTCTAATGCTAGCTCTGAGATTTTTTTCTCTACAAAATGAGATTTGTCAAAGTGTCCAAATCCCCTACTTAAAGTCTCATAGTCTTCTGAGTTTATAAGATTTTTACTCCATTTAATTTATTCTTAGCTCAGTGAATAACCTTGGATTAAACACTTCTCTGTGAAACCTCAGTTTTCTCTTTTTGTAAAATGGAATCATATTAGATAACAACAGCCAGCTATTAACTATATATCACTTTATTATTTTTAAAGTGCTTTTCATTTAATTTTCACAAATATGTATGAAATAGATGTAACTATCATCTCCAATTTACAGAGGCAGAAACTAAGGCTGAGAGAGGCTTTATAACTTGCCAAGTGACACAATTGAATTTTGGAAAAAGATTTGAATTCTGGTCTTCCTGATTCCAGTCTATCACCACACTTAGTTGTCTCTAGATGATCTTTCCTTAAGATCTTTTCTAGATTTAACATGATTCTGAAAGTGCTTTATTTATTTATTTACTCATCTGTTCATTTATGTATTTATTTATCTATCCATCTATCTATCTATCTTGAGCAGGGAGGGAGGAACTGTTGAAAAAAATGAGAAAGTGGTTTGGCAGAAATTGAAAATGGACAAAAATCCTATGCCATATTCCATAAAAGGGTAAAAAATGAATTCCCTTCCTGAAATTTTAAGACATAGCTATATTTATAGTTGTGGTAAAGGCAAGGATCTTCAGACAAAGAGCTAATGGAGGCAGTTACAATAAAAATGAAATAAATAATTTCAAAGACATGAAATTGAAAAGCTTTCTGTTAACAAAACACTCCTTTTATGAAAACTTGAATATCTATTCCTTAATAATTTCAAAGTTTTGTCCCCTAAAATAAACATATCTTTTTTGTATGTTTTGTCAGATCCAGATTCTCTTTCCAGTTTTATTTTTTAAAGTTCATTTACATTTCTTTAAATAGAACACATGCAGCATGGTAAAATAGATAAAGAACTATTTTTGGAAGTAGGAAAACATTATTTCAAATTTTGTTTCTAAGACATGCTTGCTGTGTGACCTCCAAAGGTCATTATACTCCTATGTGAGTATATATAGCAGAGAAAGGGTAAGCTTGCACTAGTAGGGAAATTTCCTCTCTAGGAATTATATATCAGTGAAATCATAGGACAAGACCTCTATCCTTTCAAGCAGAAGTGTCAAATCAAAAAAAGTAGAGGTAGGAAGACTAAGACCCACAGGATTTCTGTGGGTCACATTGACTTAATTTTAGAATTTAATATAATCTGTTTTACAATATTTTTTATTTATGTTGTTAAACATTTATCTATTATATTTTAACTGGTTTCAGGAAGGTCTCTGGAGTATTGTGGACTGCATGTTTGATATGGCTACTCTAAAGGATATAGAATCCTAATTGTAATATCCAATGACAATCATTACATTGGCATTAAGGAGGAAACTATATCACTACAGGAATGCTAGAGAACCTTTAATATGTTTTTTTTTAACTTGTCCTTGAAGTTTCATCTTATAATTATTCTGGGGATGATCTGATTCACTGAGATCTTAGCCAAATTTCTTTACCCATTTATCTGTTAATAGGTTCTAAAAATTTTATAATATAATTCTCCTTATAATTTTCTGCCAATTCTCTTTTATGACATTTAGTAAAAGAGATTATGCTCTAAATTGTTGTTGAAGCCTTACTTCAGAATAACATGGCAGATTCTGATATTTGTATTTTTACAGGAGAGTTGTTAAGAATTAATTCTGTAAAGCCTAGGAGATGATAATGTACAGAGTACTAATTTCCTATAGAAGCATATGTGTATTAAGTACTCATTCCAAAAGAGGATGTTAGTTTGGTATTCTGTCATTTTTCAGTCATGTCCAATTCTTTGTTATCTCATTTGTAGTTTTCTTGGCAAAGTCACTGGTACGATTCACCATTTCCTTCTTCAGTTAATTTTATAGATGAAGAAACTGAGGCAAATAGGATTAAATAAATTGCTCAGATCACATAGTTAGTAAGTATCTAAGGACAGATTTGAACTCATGAAGATGAGTTTTTCTCCATACAAGACCAGGACTCTATCCACTGTGTCACTTAGTTGCACTAAGTCACTCATTAATAAAAAAAATGAATACTATCAAAATTGTCACTGATACTGCTGAACCCTACTTAACTTTCTATGCAGAAAAAAAGGGTATTTTGATTTCTTATTTAGGCTCATTCTGGTATCTAGTCTTTAGTAAAAAAATAGTGTTCCTATAGCAGCTCCAACCTCAGTAGCTGCTTTATGGGTGAATCTCAGTTTAAGAATACCCATATAGAAGAATTTATGCACAAATTTTCTAGAAAAAGTTGAAGGTTATCCATATAATTCACTCTTAGACTGTGTCCTTAGAAAGCAAGACCATGATTTGGGGTTGAGGGATGTGCAAAGAAAATTGGGTTTTGCCACTTCTTCCCTGACCTTACTAAATATTATAAAGAGTTTTTGGTCTTCCAATTCCAGTCCCATGGGTAGGAGTATTATGTTTTCAACAACTATATAATTGTCATACATGGATAGTTTACAGGCTATTTTAGTACTTTATGTATTTTTGCTACTTTTCATAGTCTACTATGAGTCATTTCCCTCCCTTACATTTCTGTGGTGGTAAAATAGACTGTCCTACTCTATGGATACTTATGAACTTAACTACATGTATAAGAACTGGAAATCTGTTTTGTTAGCATTTACCTACATAAACTTAGATATGAGCTTTGTCAAAATGATATTGTTCAATCATTAATGATAATTTAAACAAAATATATTTTCTTTGTTTATGTTTCTTGACCCTGTGAATTGATTTTACCAACATTAAAAATCTTGATTTAAAAAAAAAAAATTCTTGAAAAAGTTTCTAGTCCCCTATTTTCATTTCATAAAAGTTCTTTTATTTAAAGCATTTTTGTTATTTGCAGCAAAATATTGACTTTTGTTTTCTTATTCATTTTGGTATTTTGTTTTATTGGATAATAAACATTTAAAGTAAAAATTATAAAGTTTGCATTTTTTTCTTTTTTTTATTTCTTTGATGTTGAGATTTCTCTTTCTTCCAAAAGAAAATAATAAATGCATTGTTAATGCCATTAATATTGCATAAAATACTTCATTGTAAAGAGTACACTATTTTTCTTTGCTTTAAACTTAAATTAAATCTACCTTTTTGTATATGATTAATTGATCCTGCACTTAATATATCAGATATAGGAATGCTATGTTTTGGAGCAAAAGCTCTCAAACTGAAGCTCCTGAACTTGTTTGTTTTTCATAATAAATTGCAACTAAATTTCACCATAATAAGTTTTCTTCTTTAATTGTAAATCCTATATATTTTATATATTTAAAATCATTGTTCTGAGAATAAATCCAAAGGTTTTACTAGACTAGCAAAAATGGTCAATGACACACAAAAAATTTAACCCTGATCTAAACCATTGTGCTAATATCAATTAGATCATAAATTTAACCTTCACATTAAAAATTTAACTTCATTATGATTTATGCTCAGAAAATGCACTCCAAACTCTGTCATATTGTCTCAAAAGTCATGCCATCATTTATCTTACCCCTAAGCAATGGATTGGACTACTTCAGCTCTAAAATTTCCACTACAAAGACCAATCAAAACACACTCTTCTATTACTGGTTTAGTGACATTTTGAAATGAATTAAGGCATCACAGTAATCACAACAGTAATTTGTACAAAGAATAAAATTATTATCACTGCATTTTTATTAAAAACATTGGAGAGTTCTGAGGGTGGAGCCAAGAAGGCAGAATGAAACTAGGAAATTTCTTAAACTCTCCCAATTTTCCTTGAAAATCACATGAAACCAAACCTGAAAAGAGTGTGATGTAATAAAACCATTCTCCACCTCAAGATAGTTTAGAGGGGCAGCTAGGTGGTGCAGTGAATAGAGCACTATAGAAATAAGAGATAAGCAAGTGAGAGAGTCAACAGCTTGGAAAAGGAAGGCAATTCCTTTAATAACAATGAGCTAAATGCAAAAAAAAAAAAATTCACTGAAGAAAACATTACTTTCAAAAGTAGAATTAACCAAATGGAAAAAAGAAATACAAAAGTTAACTGAAGAAAATCATACATTGAAAACTAGAATAGGGCAAATAGAAACTAATGATTCTTTGAAACATGAAGAACCAATCAAACTAAAAAAGAATTTTAAAATGAAAGAAAATGTGAAATATCTCATTGAAACAACAATTGATCTGGGAAATAGATCCAGAAGAGAAAATTTAAAAATTATAGATCTATCTCAAGACCATGACCAAAAAAAGAGCCTTGATAACACTCAGGAAGATATTTTGGAGACAGAGGGAGAATATGTAATTGAAAGAATCCATCAATCATCTTCAGAAAGAGATTCCACAAAGAAATCCCATAGAACACAGGAGAAAAACTACCAAACTACAATCTCAAGGGAAAAAAAAAAAACAAAAACAAAAACAAACTGTAAGACCACAAACAAAAACAATTCAGATATTAAGAAACAATAGTCAGGATTATCCAGGATCTGGCAGCTTCTACAATAAAGGCTCAGAAGGCTTGGAATACCATATTCTGTGAGGCAAAGGACCTGAGGTTACAACCAAGAATTAACTCCCCAGCTAGACTCAGCTTTCAGGAGAGGAAATGAATCTTCATTGAAGTAAGAGACTTTTAATCATTTTTGGAATCCAGCTTCAATTAATACCAAGAGTGTGAATCCACGGTCAGCAGAAAATATTTTTTTCATCTTCATTTATTAATCTGAGAACCAGCATTTATATACCTTTTAGGCAAGTGTTATAATATTACTATCTACCATCAGGTGATATCATATACCTTCCAGGGTTAATGCACAATCATATTTTGACATTTCAGTATCCGCCTTAATCATCAATACCAAGGTACTTACCAACACAGAATTGTAAATTGCATAGTTGTGATGCTCATCAATACTAACAGAATAGTTATGATTTTATCACTATCAAAGTACTTGTCAAAACAGAGTAGTAAATCGAAATTATCATACTAATGTATTTACCTCAAGTATGTCTTTACTTCATTATTAAGGGGTAAATAGTTAAAATGCCTTGTTCCTATCTCATGCATTCTCATCAAGATTATCCTAAATTTATCAAGTATGTCTTTGCAAGTCATTGTTAGAGAGATGGTGAGCCAATAGTTTGAATCTCTTGCCCTAACAGAGAGCAGGCCTCAAGGATTACCTGGATCAGATTCTTGTTGTTCATGGACTTATTCAATATGACCCTCTAATCATTTCCAATGAAAAAATCTGAACTAAACAGAAAATTCAATCTTCAAACTCAGAACTCGAGAAGCATAAATAGGGGAAAAACATTATTTAAAGGTTAAACTGTTTACATCCCTAGATAGGAAAATGATATCTGTAATTCTTGAGAATTGTGTCTGTTACTGAGGCAGACAGAAAGGGGCATCATATGGACAGAGGGGGTGGTTGGAAATGGACTCTCTTATGATGATATCAAAGAAAAAGACCTTAAGGGGTGAAAAAAGCAAACCCAAAACCCAGGAAAAGCCCCACTCAAATTACACAAAGTGATGCTGAATGAAAAAAACATAATTAGGAATACATTGTACACAGTAACAGCAAGATTGTTCAGTGATCAACTATGACAGACTTGTTTCTTCTCAGCAATTCAGTGATCCAAGACAATCTCAATGAATTTTGCATGGAAAACCCTATCTGCATCTAGAGAGAAAACCTTGGAAACTGAATATAAATTAACACATGCTATGTTCATTTTTTTTTCTTTTCCTTTTTTTTCTCTCTTATGGTTTTTCCCTTTTGCTCTGATTTTTCTCTCTCAACACGATTCATAAGGAAATTTGTAAAAAAATGTACATATCTAAAACAAAAAAAAATAGCTGTTTTTATGTATAACTGGGGAAAATCAATCAATCAACAAGATGAGGGATCTCCAAAAAGTAAATTTGTAAACCAATACCTCATATTCTGAGTCATATTATCTTATATTTATTATCAACTGCTATCATGAATCATACTATATATTCATGACAGTAGACATTTAATATAAAGGTAATGTTGTTGATTCCCCCAGTTTTTCATATAGAAACTCTTAAAAGTTTATGTATTTTTGGCTCATTAGATAGTTTCACTTATTAATATGAATTAAATGAATTAAAATCAGTTAAACGAATTAAAACAATTTTTCCAGAATTAATTTTTGTGAAATGTTTTTAAACAGTTACAAAATTAAGATTTCTAACAGCAAACTCAAAATAAGAATATTTCCTTGCATGTTTCCTGTCATCTTAGGTATAGTGTGGTTTATTGCTCTCTGAATAGGATGAATGCTTCCCATCAGAACCAGATAGATGTTTTGTCATTACTTAACAATTGAAGAACATGATCACCAGCAGGCTATTTTTTTTTATGCTCAAGCTATGCGATTTGTTTAATAATTTATAATTCTATCAATAGGCTCTGGGATAGACTGAGTAGAAATGGATGTTCTTTTCAGACCTAGGAGAATGAGTTTTTCATGAAGTTCTGTAATTACATTGATGAACAGTCTTTCGTGGTATTTCAGTCTTATTCAAAAAAGAGAATGACTGCATTTATAAGAGTAGGAATTGTAACAATAAAGGGCAGACAGATGATGAGCTGTGTCTTACTTTGGTGAACAACCTAAGAAGAAAGAATTGATACCATTATTGTATGTTTCATCATGTCTCATTATTTTTATGTATCCTGAGAAACAGAAAACTCAAAATAATAGCTAATCTAATTAAGTAAATTCCAAAGTATAAGAAATATGAATATTTTAACAATTCTGACAATGGAGCACACATAGGGAGCATATATAGGTGGTATATACAGATACATGTCTAGGTTTCTTGATGCACCATTTAAAAAAATGAATTATACAGTAAACTCCACTAAAATAAACAAAATTCTTTTGATGGAGACTCATAATATAGAAGACCACTATTATCATTAACAAGAATATAACTGAAATGGAACAATTTTCACAGATGCATAATTTTATATAATATTGATTGGTTTTTGCTGTTGTTGTTGCTGTTGTAAACTACATTCAATTGTAAAAGTATAACTGAGATTTTGTTAATTAGTGAGAATGTATTCCTAGAACAATGGATTTTCTATTGTTGTAGGTATTGCTATTTAAATGGTCCTTCGTACCAGGGATATCAATGAGGGTAAATGTTACAATGATTAGTAATTAGAAATGACAGTAAAACATAAATTTTAACTGATTTTCATTAAAGTCTTTAACAATAAATATGCTAATTAATGATTGTAGCTAGATTTATTTTTCTTTACTTACTATGAAGTTTTATTTTGAAATTTCATGATGTAAAAGTAAGCCTGGAATCTCACTGGGAATGTCTGTGTAATAAAAGTAAATTCTACCATAAAGGAAAGGATTTAAGTATGTACTTAGCCAAAGGCTTTCTGAAGAGTGACCTAGATAAATAGAGTGGCCTCATTACCAATATTCTAATCAATTGGTGATGAATTATTACCTATGTGAAACCATGAAATGAAGAAAACAAAATGGGTTTAAATATTGTCTGTTTCTGAAGTGATAATGGCAGAATGATGGCAAAGAGGATAGAAGATGTTAAGAATTGGGCAATTTTTAAATAGGCCTAAAAATTGTATTTAGCTATTGGTATTTCTACCATAAAATGACTATCCAGTGATCAATAAGTAAATATATTGCTAGAACAGGGATTCTTAACCTAGCACCAACAATGTTAGTATTTAAAATTGTGATAAAATATATTTCATTATAACTGGTCTTTTTTGTAATCTAAAACATTATTCTGAGAAGGTATTCAAAGTCTTCAAGAGATTATCAAAGGGACCCTTATATGAAAAAGAAAAATCCTTTAAGAATCCCTGGACTAGGAGACATATATTATTATTATTAACAAAATCAGGAGACAAAAAAGAAATTACACCAAATTAGGAGCATGACTTAGAGGAGGTAAGCAACAGAGTTTTGCTGAGATGTACAGTAGAAGACAAATAGACTTGATGATCTTTGGGGAAATGTATCTATCTTTTGAATTGTCCTAATCCCTGATGGAAAAGACCAATATTTTCAACGTAAACATTCTTTTGGTGATGTATATTTGTGAGAAATGAAACTTTTCAATCTGTATGTAATTCAACTTAAGGATTACCCAAAGGGTAAAGATAAAATAAATTTGCATAATGAGCTTTAGACAAGTTTCAACTTATCACACACAAGAATTGATAAAGATGAATAAAGTTAAAGGATGTAGTAAAATGAATTAATGATCTGAAAAAAAGATGAAAATGGCATAGCATACAGAGAAATATGGCATTGAATTCAGAAAGATCCAAATGCATGACTCAACACATACTTCATACATTAATCCTTAATATTTAGCATCTTAGTACTTAGCTTCCAGTGCCCTAGGTAACTCTCTTTAAGAACTAGAAATTGCAGAGGTATAAGGGAAGTTGTTTTCTTTTTTTTTTTCATATTTACACTTTATTTTTTTTAATTATTATTACTTTTTATTTGCAAAACATATGTATGGGTAATTCCTAAACATTAACCCTTACAAAGCTTTCTGTTACAAATTTTTCCCCCCTACTCCCCACCCCTCCCCTAGATGGCAGGATATCCACTACATGATAATTATGTTAGAATACTTAAATCAAATATATGTATAGTTATTGCCACACATCATTTTTTTGTTCAGGAGAAATCGTATCTATAAGAAAGAATAATCCGATAAAGGAAATACAATGCAAGCAAACATCAATAGAGAACATGAAAATGTTATGTTGTGGTCCACATTTCACATCCCTCTCTCTGGGTGTATATGGCCTTCTTCACTGAACAATCGGAATTGGTTTGAAGCATTTCATTGTTGAAGAGAGTCATGTCCATTAGAACTGATCCTCATATAGTACTGTTGTTGCCATGTACAACGATCTCCTGGATCTGCTCAATTCACTCAGCATCAGTTCATGCAAGTCTCTCCAGGCCTCTCTGAAATCGTCCTGCTGGTCGTTTCTTACAGAACAATAATATTCCATAACATTCATATACCATAATTTATTCAGCCACTCTCCAATTGATGGGCATCCACTCAGTTTCCAGTTTCTAGCCATCACAAAAAGATCTGCCACAAACATTCTTGCACATGTGGGTCCCTTTCCCTCCTCTAAGATCTCTTTGGGATATAAGCCCAATAGAAACACTGCTGGGTCAAAGGGTACGCACAGTTTGATAACTTTTTGAGCATAGCTCTAAATTGCTCTCCAGAATGGCTGGATCCGTTCACAGCTCCACCAACAATGCATCAGTGTGCCAGTCTTCCCACCTCCCCTCCAACATTCATTGTTATCTTTTCCTGTCATTTTAGCCAATCTGACAGGTGTGTAGTGGTACCTCAGAGTTATCTTAATTTGCATTTCTCTGATCAATAGTGATTTGGAGCACCTTTTCATATGATTATAAATAGTTTTAATTTCATCATCTGAAAATTGTCTGTTCATATCCTTTGACCATTTATCAATTGGAGAATGGCTTGAATTTTTATAAATGTGAGACAATTCTCTATATATCTTAGAGATGAGACCTTTATCAGAACCCTTAAATGTAAAGATGATTTCCCAATTTGATGGGGAAGTTGTTTTCTTACTAGGGTTTTGTTAAACTAAAGAAATCAGAGATCCCCTGTAATTTTTCATACCTCTTTGGTATCCTCTTCTCTATTAACCCTATTACAATTGTGTTATTTTAAGCACTCTAATCCAGCCACTTTTACTGTTTTTGGCTTCTTTAATGCTATTTCCACTTCCTCTAAGTATATCCATTAGAGTGAAAGTTTGGTATAAATTAAAAAAAAATGCTGATGATGGTGAAAAGAGACTTCAGTGAACCCAAGTGTAGGAGTTTAAATATACCTTCGTTCAATTTTTTTCTCAGTAAATTAGGGCAATTTCTTTTAGTTTTTCAAGATATTTTTGGATGATCAATGTGTCCAGGTATTCTTTAAAGCAATATTTGAATCTGCAACTGTGTTAACTTACAGTCTGTGTCTACATCTCATCATTGCCATGTCTTGGAGAGAACTAGGTTAAATACAGATCCTGGGACCCCACAATTAGAATTCTCACACTACATTACCAACAGTCATTAATTGCTGCTTTTATGGCACAGTGATCAGTCAAATATTTCCAAAACTATTAAACTATATTCCAGGCAACATTTCTTAGGCTTGTGCAGAAGGGATATATAAGACATTGTCAAGAGCTTTACTGGAGACCAAGTGAACTATATTTGTTATTCTCATGGTTTATCTGTCTAGTAACCCTAGTGAAATGTCAGATCAAGGATTTGGACTTTTTTTGATAGAAGACACTGAAGAATTTTGACAAAAGCCAGGTACAATTTGAAAAGTCAGCAGGAAAATTCTGTCACATCAGGGTTGAGGTGGAGCTCAATCCAGCATAGGATGTGCCACCACAACTCCAGCCCTAGCAAACGAGGAATAGGCTTTAGGAGCCACAAATCAGAGTAAATGTAATGGCTTCTGGTGTTGTTAGCCTTCAGAAGGTAAGAGGGTTTAACAACTGATCAGGAGATCACAGGAGACTTTTGCTAATTCTGAGATGGAACTCTGTTGTCTTGCCTCTCCTTGGATCTGGACTGCATTCCTGGGTGACAGTCCCAGGGTAAGAAGCAGCACTAGTACATTAGAACTTGCAATCCCAGTGGAGAGGGGAGAAAAGAGTGCTTGTGGTCACACACAAGTTAGAGCACAGGCCAAGATCACCTCTCCTTACACCAAATCATCTTGCAAGAACTGAAAACTTATAGATTCCTAAAAGGATCTCTGAAAACAGCTACACAAAACCCCTAAAGCTTGGGACAATGCACTTTCCACCCTGGAAGCAAATTTAACAAAGAGTTAAATGTCAAGTAATAGGCTGGGGAAATGAGCAAATAACAGAAACAGATTGTGACCAAAAAAAATTACTATAGTAACAAGGAAAATCAAAACACACTCAGAAATAACAGCATCAAAGTTCCAACTGAAGTCTCCAAAGAATTGGAATTAATCTCAGGTTATGGAAGAGCTCAAAAAGAATTTTGAAAGTCAAGTAAGAGAGGTATAGGAAAAATTGGAGAGAGAAATTAGAGTGATAAAAACTCCCAGGAATGTTACAGTCAAATTCTAGAGCTCTTAGTTCAAGGAGAAAATATTATAATCAGCCAATAATTCAAGTATTGTGGAGCTACAGTTAGGACAACACAGGATTTAGCAGCTTTTACATCAAAATATTTGAGGGCTTGGAATAAAATATTCCAGAGGGCAAAGGAGTTAGGATTACAACCTAGAATAACCTACTCTAGAAAACTGAGTATATTCCTTTAGGAAGAAAAATTGACACCTAATGAAATCGAGGAATTTCAAGCAATTTTTGGTAAAAAAAAAAAACAAAAAAAAAAAACAAAAAAAAAAAAACAGAGTTGAATAGAAAATTTGATCTTCAAATCAAGACTCTAGAAAAAGGAAAGGGAAATCATAAGGGACTTAATAAGATTAAACTGTTTGCATTTCTGTGTGTGTGTGTGTGTGTGTGTGTGTACTCCTATGTGTGTGTGTGTGTGTGTGTATGTGTGCTCCTGTGTGTATGTATAGACAGAGGGCACAGATATTAGTTGAATGTAAAAGGATGATATCTAAAAACAATTAAATTAAGGGGTGAGAGAGGAATGTAGTGGGAGAAAGTAAAAAGGGGAAGTAAATTATCTATCACATGTGAAAGAGGCAAGACAAAGTTTTTGCAGTGGAACAAAAGGGGGGGAGTAAAGAGTAGTGAATAAACCTTATTCTCTTCAGAATTAGCTCAAAGCGAGAATAGTATATACATTCAATTGGGTATAGAAATCTATTTTACCCTAGAGGATAGAAGGAGGTAAAGGCAATGGGGGTGGTGACAGAAGAAAGGGCAGTTTGAGGGAAGGAGTAGTTAGAAGCAAAACACTTTTGAGAAGGGATAGGATGGAATGAGAGACGAGTAAAGAGAGACAAAATTCAATTAGCAAGTGTAATTGTGGGGAAAAAATGAAGCAAGTTTCTCTGTTAAAGGCCTCGTTTCTCAAAGATATAGAGAAGTTAGTTAAATTTAGAAAAAATAGGAGCCATTCCCCAATTGATAAATGATCAAAAGACATGAACCATCTTGAGATGAAGCAATCAGCTATTGACAGCCATTTGAAAAATACTCTAACTCACAATTAAAATAATTCTGAAATATTACTATATGCATATTAGTCTAATAATTTGAAAAGAAAAATGACACATGCTAGAGGAAATGTGGGAAAAACAAGACTTTAATGCATTGTTGGTGGAATTGTGAAAAACTATAAAACTACACATACCCTTTGATGAGAAAATTAGGGTGGCAAAAAGGGAGAGAATCTAGAACTAAAAATTTTTTAAAAGGAATGTTAAATATTGTTTTTACATGTAACAGCAAAAAAATACTGAATAAAAATGCATTCAAAAAGTATAAAGACTTATTGGTATGATATTAGAATTAATATGTTGAGTAATGATGAGAGCATTACTCATGCTATTGGGAATGGAAATAGACAAAAGAATAAAATTATATTATCTACCTCTCTATCTCAAAGGGAAAAAGTTTGACAATCCAAAATCTTTTAATTGGGGCAGCTTTTATCTAGAGATGCTTTATCTAGGAAAGTCTATTAAAATATGAGGCCGTAAATTTATTGTTTTTAATATCAAGAAAATGTAAAGCAGAATTTACTTCACGGCCTTATTATAGGGGAAAATCCGTAACACTGGGATTGAAAATAATCGAGTACATATAGAGAAATTGTCATAGAAATATACAATGCATAAATAACGGTTGGATCAGTATAAAATGGTATTAACATCAGGGAAAGGATAGAAATCAAGAGATTCTGCTGATGTACCTGGAGCTTTAACTAATTCAAGTTATAGAGAAATCTTCCCTTCTCATGGAAGCTGAAACATCAAGGCAAAAAAGTGTTAAACATGTAGATGGTAGTTAGCATGTATTTCATAAAACACATGATTGCTAATTAAATATGAAAGGTTCTGCTAACCAAATGCAGTTCATGGCACAGTGGATAGATTGTCAGGCCTGAATTAAGGAATTATCTGATACTTACTAAAACAGTAAAAATCTTCTGTTTACTGCGGTTTCCTCAACTTTATAATATATATATGCAAAACATATATATATTATACATATATATACAATATATAAATATTATATATTGTATATAAATATAAATGTATGTTTATATTATATTATATATAATATTATATATTAATAAATAAATATTACTTTATTTGAAGGAATAATAGGACTTATTTCATTGGGTGCTCTGATAATAAAATAAGATAATATTTTTTAAAAGTGCTTAGCATCATCCCGGGCATATCTTCCCTTTCCAGTAACCCTAATACTTGGAATCTCCCTCAAGGAGTAGCAGTGACAGTTATGAGGGTGGAATCAGATTTCTGGCAAAGCTATCACTGGTGTAGGTCTTGAAACTTTCTGTTTGATTAAATGTATAGTTGTATTTGGAATGGATCAAGCTTGTCAAGGGAGATACTCCCATATTTAGTTCTTCCATAAGAATGTGAAATGTGGGTAGAAGAGAGATGGAATTTAAATTTGGTAGTGGAAATTAGAGACTAATAGATATGAACTGAATTTGGGATTCAGAAATAATTTGGTTTGGGAAACATTGGAAATGAAAGGGCAAGGTGATATATGATTAACACAAGTCATAATTATGACTTTGTTTTTTTTGGGGGGGGTTGGAGAAATGCTTAATAAACTGCTCTACATTGCCTGTCTATTCATGACATGGTCAAATAGTTCATGCATGGGCATGAAACATCAAATGTTCTCACCAACATGTTATCACCAGAGATTGCAGATGACAATAAAAAGGATTTATATGTACAAGAAAGCATGTCAAAATATACAGACGGGCAGAGCACTTAAATTAAAGTGATCCTGAATGGGATTTATAGTAAAAAATCTAATATATCAGAGCCATTCGAACTGGACTCATTTGTAGTCAATCAGATGAATTTGACTTTATTCAATTTAATTTTTTGGTTCCAAAATGATGGAAAAGACATCCAGCAGGGATCATGTGGCCACAATGTTTTTTAGATGTGGTAAGGAAGTAGTTAGCAAAAACAAACAAACAAACAAACAAAAAAAACCATATTAGTTTTAAAAAGTATGCTTCATTCTGTATTCAATCACAATCTGTTGTGTCTAACTATGGCTATCATTTTTTCATCATGGAAGTCCTTCTGGATAGTCTTAGATCATTGTATTGCTGAGAATAGCAAAATCATTCACAGCTGATCATTCCAGGACATTGTTAATTACATTGTACACAGCAAATTGCACTTTGCATGCACTCATAGAGGGCTTCCCAGGTTTTTTTTTTTTTTTTCTGAGAGTATCCTGCTTATCATTTCTTATATAGCAATAGTATTCCATCATAATCACATACAACAATTTATTCAGCTCTTTCCAAATAGATGGGTATTTTCTCAACCCCCAATTATTTACCCTGAGAAAAGAGCTTCTATTGCACACATATCTCTTTTCATTCTCCTTAATCTCTTTTGGGAGACATACCCAGCAGTTGTATAATTAGGTTAAATGATAAGCATGATTTTATAACATAGATCATACATTTTAATCATTTATCAATTGGGGAGTGCTTCTCTCTTTTTTATATATTTGACTTAATTATATGATGACCTTCATCAGAGAAACGTGCTTCAAAATTCTTTTCATAATGATTATTGCTAACTGTATCCTCTCCATTAATTTTATTCTCTTTTTTATTTGTCCCTCTTCAAAAGAGTTTTGCTTCTGACCAGCCCCTCCCCCAATGTTCCCTCTCTTCTATTATCTTTTCCACTTCTTATATCCCTCTCCTACTTTCCTTCAGGGTAAGATAGATACCTGTATTAAATATAAATGTTATTTCCTCCATCAATTCTGATGAGTCAATTAAGTTTCATTCCCTCTTCCATCCTTCCCTCTCCCTTATTACAAAAGCTTTTTCTTGCCTCTTTTATGACAGATAATTTATAGTGTTCCATCTCTCCCTTTCCTTTTCTCACAGTAAATTCTTCTCTTGATTTTATTTTCTAGATATTACCTCTTCATATTTAACTCACATCAGTGTCCTCTGTCTATATATACTCCTTTTAACTTACACAAAAATGAGGAAGTTCTTATGAGTTACAAGAATCATCTTTCCCTGTAGGAAATGTAAACAGATTCATTCACCTTATAAAGTCCCTTAAAATTTCCCTTTCCTGATTACCTCCTTATGGTTCTCCTGAGTCCTGTATTTGAAAATCACATTTTCTTTTCAGCTATGTTCTTTTTATTTTAAAACTTTAAAATCATCTATTTCAATGAATATACACCTCTTCCCTCAAGGATTATACTCCTTTTTTGTCAGGTAGGTGATTTCTGATTGTAATCTTACCTTCACTGCACTCTGGAAAATCATATTCCAAGCCCCCTAATCCTTTAAGGCAGAAGCAACTAAATCTTGTGTTATTCTGACTGTGGCTCCTCTATACTTAAATTGTTTCTTTTTGGATGATTGAAATATTTTCTATTTGACCTTTGAGTTCTGGAATTTGGTTTTTATATTCCTGGGCATTTTCATTTTGAGATCTGTCAGGATTCTTTCAATTTCTATTTTACTCTCTGGTATTAGAATATCAGGACAGTTTTCCTTGATGTCTAGGCTTTTTTTTTTCTTCAAATCTTTCAGGTAATCCAATAATTTTAAAATTATCTCTCCTAGATCTATTTTCCAATTCAGTTGTTTTCCCAATAAGATATTTTACATTTTTCCATTTTTTTTACTCTTTTGTATTTGTTTTATTGTATCTTGATTTCTCACAAAGTCATTAGCTTCCATTTTCTCAAACCTAATTTTCAGGAATTATTTTCCTCAGTGAGCTTTCGTACCTACTTTCCCATTTGTAACATCACGAGACCATGGGGTATTGAACACAATTGGAAAATGACTTAAAAGAAAAGTTACAAAAGGGCAGATATGGAATTTGAACTTAGAGCATATGATTTCCATTTGTTATTTCCCTTATACCACTGCCTTTCTGGATGCTGTCAGAAATGTGTACTTAAGTGATTTTCCATTGACCTATGGATAAATTGTGAATGATGATTAAATTGGGAGAAGTTAATCCAACAAATCTTTTGTCACTTGAGTTAGTATGTGATAAGAATGTTAAAGTTTCCACTGGTCAGTATGCACAATTCTAATAGTTCAATTAGCCCTGAAATGATTTGATATTTAGCAGCTCCTGCTCTCAGTTGTTGCCAATGGTGTTTTTGTTCACTTCTTTCTGCTAATTTTTACCTTTCCTCACTAATTCCCAATCAAAGATCTCAAGGAGTAAAGGCACTTTTATCTGGAAACAACTTAGACTTCCTTGGCCATCTTTCTTCCCAAAAGACCTACCTTTTCTCATTGTTATTTTCGTTAAAAGACTGAAAATGCATCTACGAGCAGAGGCTATGCTCTTATTTTCTCTAAATCTTTTGACATGTGTGCCTTTGCATAATGCCAGATCTTCTTGATAAATTTGAGTATTTCTTGGAATTTCAGTCTCCCAATCAGCTTTGTGAAAGTTGACTTCAGTTTTAACTTGACTCAAATTTCCTCCCTTTTATAGACTATATCTCCATTATGCTAGAATCAAAATTTGTCAAGGGGTTTATATAACTTAGGTTTTCATGATGATTTGGTCATAATTTACTGAATGCAACTTACTTGATTGCCCATTTTTACCTCTATTACTTTATTTTTTATTGTTTTTTAAATTTTATTTTATTTGCATAACATATGTGTGGGTAATTCTTCAACATTAACACTTACATAGCTTTCTGTTACAAATTTTTCCCCCCAACTCCCCACCCCTCCCCTAGATGGCAGGATATCCACTACATGTTAATTATGTTAAAATACTCGGCAAATCGAATATATGTATACATATTTCCAAACTTATCATTGTTGGGCAAGAAAAATCTCATCTACACAAAAGACATATCAGATAAAGGAAACACAATGTAAGCAAACATCAATCAAGAGTATGAGAATGTTATGTTGTGGTCCACATTTCACATCCTTCTCTCTGGGTGTATATGGCTTTCTTCAGTGAACAATTGGAAGTGGTTTGAAACATTTCATTGTTGAAGGGAGCCATGTCCATTAGAATTGATCGTCATATAGTATTGTTGTTGCCGTATATAATGATCTCCTGGTTCTGCTCATTTCACTCAGCATCAGTTCATGCAAGTCTCTCCAGGCCTCTCTGAAATCGTCCTGCTGGTCATTTCTTACAGAACAATAATATTCCATAATATTCATATACCATAATTTATTCAGCCATTCTCCAATTGAAGGGCATCTATTCAGTTTCCATTTTCTAGCCACTACAAAAAGGGCTGCCACAAACATTCTTGCACATGTGGGCCCTTTCCTTCCTTTATTACCTCTTTGGGATACAAGCCCAACAGAAATGCTGTTGGGTCAAAGGGTATGCACAATTTGATAACTTTTTGAGCATAGCTCCAAATTGCTCTCCAGAATGGCTGGATCTGTTCACAGCTTCACCAACAATGCATCAGTGTCCCAGCCTTCCCACATCCCCTCCAACATTCATCATTAAATTTTTCTGTCATTTTAGCCAATCAGACATGTGTGTAGTGGTACCTCAGGGTTGTCTTGATTTGCATTTCTCTGATCAATAGTGATTTGGAGCACCTTTTCATATGACTACAAAAAGTTTTAATTTCATCCTCTGAAAATTGTCTATTCATATCCTTTGACCATTTATCGATTGGAGAATGGCTTGAATTTTTATAAATATGAGACAATTCTCTATATATTTTAGAGATGAGACCTTTATCAGAACCCTTAAATGTAAAGATGATTTCCCAATTTATTGCTTCCTTCCTAATCTTGACTGCATTGGTTTTGTTTGTACAAAAACTTTTTAACTCAATATAGTCAAAGTTATCCATCTGGTTTTCAATTAAGAGTTCCAGTTCTTCTTTGGACATAAATTTATTCCATCTCCATAGGTCTGAGAGGTAAACTATATTATGTTCCTCTAATTTACTTATAGTATCACTCTTTATATCCAGATCATGAACCCATTTAGATATTATGCTGGTATGTGGTGGTAGATGTGGGTCAATCCCTAATTTCTTCCACACTATTTTCCAATTTTCCTAGCAGTTTTTGTCAAATAGGGAGTATTTATCCCAGAAGCTGGGGTCTTTGGGTTTATCAAAGACTAGATTGTTATAGTTAATGCCCAGAAAAAAAAAAAAAAAAAAAAAAAAAAAAAAAAAAAAAAAAAAAAAAAACTTAGCCAGTAACAAATGGTTTTGATGACCGCCGCTGTAATATAGTTTTAGATCTGGTACAGCAAGTCCACCATCATCAGCCTTTTTTTTTTTCCATGAATTCTCTTGAAACTCTTGACCTTTTGTTCTTCCAAATGAATGTTGCTACTATTTTTTCTAGATCTGTAAGATAATTTCTTGGGAGTTTGATTGGTATGGCACTAAATAAGTAGATTAGTTTGGGTAGTATTGCCATTTTTATTATATTTGCTCGGCCTACCCATGAGCATTTTAAGTTTTTACAATTGACTAGGTCCAATTTTATTTGTGTGGAAAGTGTTTTGTAGTTTAGTTCATATAGTTCCCGACTTTCCCTTGGCAGATAAATTCCCAAATATTTTATACTATCAACAGTTATTTTGAATGGAATTTCTTTTTGTACCTCTTGCTGTTGAACGTTATTGGTAATATATAAAAATGCTGATGATTATGTGAATTTATTTTGTATCCTGCAACTTTGCTAAAGTTGTGAATTGTTTCTAGTATTTTTTTTTGTTGAGTCTTTAGAGTTCTCTAAGTATATCATCATGTCATCTGCAAAGAGTGATAATTAATTTCCTCATTACCTACTCTAATTCCTTTAATCTCTTTTTTCTTCTCTTACTGCCAAACCTAACATTTCTATGACAATATTAAATAATAATGGTGACAATGGGCAGCCTTGTTTCACTCCTGATCTTATTGGGAATGGTTCTAGTTTGACTCCATTACATATGATGCTTGATGAAGGTTTTAAGTAGATACTACTAATCATTTTAAGGAAAAGCCCATTTATTCCTATACTCTCCAATGTTTTTAATAGGAATGGGTGTTAGATTTTATCAAAGGCTTTTTCTGTGTCTATTGAGATAATCATATGGTTTTTGTTAATTTGGTTCTTAATATAATTGATTATGCTAATAGTTTTCCTAATATTGAACCAGCCCTGCATCCCTGGTATAAATCCTACTTGGTCATGGTGTATTATCCTGGGGATAACTTTCTGTAATCTCTTTGCTAAAATATTCTTTAAAATTTTTGCATCAATATTCATTAGGGAAATGGGTCTATAGTTTTCTTTCTCAGTTTTCCCCCTACCTGGTTTAGCTATTGGCACCATATCTGTGTTATAGAAGGAGTTTGGTAGTACACCTTCTTTCCTTATTTTTTCAAATAGTATTATATAGTATTGGGATTAATTGTTCTTTGAATGTTTGGTAAAATTCACATGTAAATCCATCTGGCCCT